>JAJOZX010002815.1:0-12500 GCA_023014485.1 Bathynomus jamesi
TTTTGACTTGGTCCGCAATCGATATGGACCGTGACTTGAATGATACCGTAATGAAATTGACTGGATTGTTTGGATCTGATATATTTGCATGTCCGTTATAAATAGATATAGAGTGTAACATATTTGTGGATAGTAGTCTATTATGACTTGATCCTCTGGATCCAGAGATTCTATCTTTAGTTTTATATCGATAATTAATTTGTTTTAAATTGATAATTATTTAGTTTCGTAAAAATTGGTCGTTGCCAATTTACCGGCAGTTTTTACATAAATTTCTTATGTTCTTGTGGTTCGGAACCCACGTAAAATTGTAGGTCCCCTCCGCCACCACGGAGGACATACACAATACACGATTACGAACACAGTTAGGTAGACCAGCCATGAGTGGATCCTAGGGTCTTTGTTGGTCTGAAACATTATAACAAACATTATAACATTATAACATATAGTGTTATATATATATATATATATATATATATATATATATATATATATATATATATATATAGATATATATATATATATATATATATATATATTAGTGATGTAGCGGATGTCATTTTTTTCACATCCGCGGATGCGGATGCGGATGCGGATGTTTGATTTCAACATCCGCGGATGCGGATGCGGATGCGGATGTCTACATTTTCGTTATTTTTTAGGATATATTCGAGATTTGTTGTGTTTAACGTATATAATAAGTTACTATATAGAGAGAGCTGTAGCTATAATGTAGTATAATTGATTAATTGTACAATAATTGCTGTACTTTTCCCTGAACATATAAAATAATAGCAAGCATCTAACTAATATAGAAATCAATTAGTGAATTCGTCTGCAAATAAATTCGTTATATTTTGTTGAGTTTCAGCCACAATTAGAAACCATAATTGTGTTATCAGGATGCGGGACGTGAACCCAACTCAAATGCACCCCACCGACCTCTTTCCCCAACCTCCACCCTTATAGAAAGAGATCTTTAATTAGCTTGATAACTATTTATATTAAGTTTAAAGTTTTATTAGGCATATTTATAAATGAGTAATTAAAATAAAGTAAAGTAAGATGTTCATCGTTTAATATTCAAACTTAATTATAGGAAGGTTATGCTTAAAGAACATTAATTTTTCTGCCTTTTCTGCTGCCAGTCTGTTTCTCTTTTCATCATATATTAATCCAGCACTGCTAAATAATCTCTCGCTTGGTACGTTTGTTGGAGGACAGGCTAAATGTTTCCTTGCAAGTTTACTCAAGTATGGATAGATATTCTGCGTATTTTTCCACCAACTAATAGGATTGTCACATGCAGACAGGCGTTTTTCTTGGTGATAGCTCTCGATCATTTTTACTACGTACATCTTTTGACATCGCGTAGGTCTCGTCATCGCTGCTTGACTCAAGAAACTGAGAGAGAGATTCTGTGATAGATTTGCTTGTTGAAGGTGTTGGTTCTGTCACTGAAACTTTTATTCTTTTGGTGGGTGGCGAAGCGATAGATTCAAGAGATTGAAGCTCTTCAACTGCTTTGCCAAGTGATGATTTAACTCGTTCTAATGTACTAGGTGAAAATAACTTAGCTTTGTAACGTGGATCTAAGTAGGTTGCAAGAGAGTAACTTCATACAAGAACAGCCTCTCGTCTTGTCGCTTGCATTACTTTTGCGCACAATGAACTAGTTCTATTAATATAGTAGAATTTGATAATTTCCGCTTATTAATGACGTTTTATCTCAACGGTCCACATCCGCACGACATCCGCAGTCCAAAGTGCGGATGCGGATGCGGATGAGGATGCGAGAAAATGTGCGGATGTTCCGCGGATGCGGATGCGGATGCGGATGTGACCTACATCACTAATATATATATATATATATATATATATATATAGTATACATATATAGGTGTATATATATATATATATATATATATATATATATATATATACAAAGGTGGGCACCCGGGCCTCAAAAAGGACCGACGGTCCAGGTCCCGGTCCTTTCCTCAAACTGGACCGACGGTCCCGGTCACGGTCCTTTCTGAAGATAGGACCTAGGAACGACTCGGTCCTCGGTCCTTATATATAATATAAGTGAGAAATTTGATTAAAATGGAAAATAAAATTAAAGACACCGGAAATCTTTAATTTTGTTAACGTAAATTATAATTAATACAATACATAAATGATGAAAAAAAGTTATTAAGTTAAATGCTTGAGTTTCCCTTCAAGAAGACTAGCATTTCAAAATGGCTGTCACTGAGCCCTGACCTTTTCGGCTTGAGGACGTCCTTCCCCAAAGAGAAGAGCCTCTCCACGGCGGCACTGGATGGTGCCAGGTGTTGAAACAAGTTTCAGTTCAGTCTCAGTCTCTTTCTGAGTCTTCTGGAGGAAACGATCCATCTTCTTTAGAACTTCAAATAATCACTAAACACACTAAAATCACTAAAAAAGACCGTCCGGAATTTCTTAAAAATGGACTGGAGCTCCCATTTCGGTCCTCACTGAGAAAAGGACCGAGTTCCTGGAATTCGGTCCTTTTGGACCTCGGTCCTGCCCACCTTTGTATATATATATATATATATATAGTGCAAACCCACAAGGAAAAGGAAAAAATTATTCTAAGTCTTTCGTTTATTCAGTAGTACACCTCGTCAGGGACTGTATTGTTTAATACACGAAAGCCTTGGAACCATATTTTCTTTTTCCTTGTAGGTTTGCATCATTCATTCATTTCCCATGTTTAATTGTGAAATTCATTCCATATATATATATATATATATATATATATATATCGAGAGAGAGAGAGAGAGAGAGAGAGAGATTGTGTGTGTGTGTGTATATGGGAATATGATAAGGTAATTGATTAATTAATCAATTAATTACTTAGTTATTACATTGTTCATGAAAATAAGAAAGCTTAAACGCGGCAAAAATGGCTGCTCCTCATTTTCGTGGGAGAAGTTGTTTTGAATTTCTTAATTGCATGAATTTTACAACATGTATATTGAATGCCCATATGTAACTGGGAAATGGGATGTTGAATTCAAGTCTCTGTTTAATTATGTAAACTTCAAATAACAATTATAAAGGTGCTGACAAGCAAACAGTAGATGGAGTTACTAAGGGAAATAAATAAAAAATTATAGTGAACCTCAGACGCAGCCATTAAAATTTGACTCGGCTTCATGATGCCCACTTTGGCGCTCAAAAATGAGACATCGCATACAAATTATGTATTTGTATAAAACGGGAAATTCCGTTGGGATTTAAATTGTTAACGTATTATATTACTTATCGCTGACATGCTGGTCATTCTTAATCCTATGAAAGAATTATAGAATGAAGAAATTGGAATCTGAAATGGGGAATTTAAATCTTACGCCCGACATCGTCGGATCAAAGGCCCAAAAAGAGAGGATATTGTACAAAAGCAAATTAAAAATACAGGCAGTTAAAAAATAAATCTTATATCAAAATAGTCTGTACATACTGCCGAATAACGTGTCATAAATTTCATAATAGTTAGAGACGGGATTGATGTAATTATTAGGAACACAAAAATCTCCTTTATGATTGAAGGCAGAAAAACAGCCAATGGCGAGTAGGAATTAGTGCATTTCTGGGCGTTTTCCGACGAAGTTCTTTCAGGATTCCGTGCTAAAATTCTTGAGGCTAAACTAGACTAAAAAAATAGTTTCCCCTAACTTTGAGAAAATACTCGTAAAGAAAACGGGTGACGCGAACAATTCAAGACGTAAATGCGTCTCCCCTTAAAAATTCACTTAAAGAAAACGGAATTCGTTCATTTTCAAATATGCAAGTATAGAAATATATAGTGACCATAAAAATAACGAATGAGGAGTGGTATGCAAAATTGTAAGTTACTTATAAAGGATTATTCTTGTCCACAAGGGAAATCTGTTCCTACAATCAGATAAGTTCTAATTGTAATTCAGATAGCACTGAAATCATTTATTCTACTTGTCCCATGTATTAAAATTAATGAGGTCAAAAGGCCAAGAAGGTACACAGTTGTAACTTCAATTAATATTCTAACAATTCTATTTTAATTGCTTATACATTTTTATTTAATTGGGATCACCTGAAGATCAGTGCCCCCATGTATTCTTGTTTTTTGCTTTACAGTACCAAATATAATAATAAATTAAATTGAATGCCCGGTTAGGTCAACTGTACGCCCTTGACGATTGGTTAGGTTAAGTCGTGGGTATTATTATAGTTTCAACCACAACTTGATTACTGCATATTTGATGTGTTGTTTAGTTGTACCTCGTGGGTATTATTTTAGTTTCAACCACAACTTCATTACTGCATATTTGATGTGTTGTTTAGCTGCACCTCGTGGGTATTATTATAGTTTCAACCACAACTTGATTACTGCATATTTGATGTGTTGTTTAGCTGTATCTCTTCATTTCGGACAACTTTTTCTAATACCACTTCCGTCGCAAATGGATAATAACGGAGATAATAAGTATAATAATTTTTGGTCCGCCATATTGTCTCAGTCTAGCCATCGGTAGTGTGTGAAGGTTGTGCTCTTACTCCGTTTGAAGTGATTCATAAATTTTTTAAGAATAACATTGACTCGTTAGGTTAATTGAATGCCTGGTTAGGTCAACTGAATGCCCGGTTAGGTTAATTGAATGCCCGGTTAGGGCAACTGTACACCCTTGACGGATCTTTTCCATTCGGCGGCAGGCGGTTTTTTTAACCAAATTTTCACCAGTAATACTTTTTTGTGTGCTAAATACGAATCTAACATTCTTTTTTGAGAGAAATGAAAGGAAAATATCGAAAAAAAGATTTTAAATACGAACTACTTTATACCGCGCACGAACTATTTACACTGAAATTCTATATATTTTTGCAATAATATAATTATAGTATTGTATTATAATATAATAATTTATTAATTTATATTATATTAATTATTTTATGAATATTAATTATTTGTTTATATAAATTTAATTATTCCAAAATCTGTAGAATAATTATGGCAACTCGATATGTTTAAGCATTCCGCGCGATTCATTATTGTTTCTGGAAATACGAGTAAATCATGGACGTGAATTATAATTTACAGTGGATTTTTGTGAATATTATATCAGAAGAAGATGCAGTGAAATTTTTTTAAAGAATTTAACATCATCCCAAGGAAGAAATTATGTAAGAAAAAACACCAAATGCAACTAAAAGAAGTCGGGAAGTCTGTAAGCTGGACCTGCCATAAAAAGATGTGCAACACGAAATTACCCGTAAGGAAAAACACGTGGCTAGAGGGAAGTAGGATTTCTCTAAGAACAATTATAATATTCATTTACTCCTGGTCACAAGAATATACAAGTATGAAGTACTGCGAGAAAGAGCTTGAGATATCCCACACTACCTACAGCAGTTGATTTCAATAACACTGGGGAACAAATTTTAACTTTTTTTTTGTTTCTTGGACGTGAACAGGTCGGTCTTATAGGATTTTTTCCGCTGATTCCGAATATAGCCGTAGAAGTTCTCTATCACCCAAGGTTACTGAGAAATTTGTATTTTAATATTTATTCAAAAAGTGTATAGAAGTTAGTAAAAATACTTCATAAAAATTATATTAGTGGCAGATTGGCATTTAAAATATTCTTCTTAAAACTTCTTTGTCACTGATTTTCTCTTGTAGTTTTCACTAGGAGCTTCTCGCATCAATGTCCAGCAGTAATCAGCTAACATTGCCGGATCCCACCTCCCTTGGTAGCGTTTCTCCAAAGTAGCTATATTTTGGTGGAACCTTTCTCCATGCTCATCGCTTACGTCGCCGAGGTTTTCAGGGAAGAAATCTAAATGGGAGTGCAAGAAATGGATTTTTAGTGACATATTACATCCCAATAACCTATATGCTTCAATCATGTCCTGCACTATTTTTTCATAGTTAGAGGCTTTGATGTTCCCTAGAAAATTTGTGACAACATTCTTCATGGCCTCCCATGCCACTTTTTCTTTTCCTCTCAAGGCATCATCAAACTTTTGATCTTTCATGAGCTCTCTGATTTGGGGGACCAACAAAGATCCCTTCTTTTATCTTTGCATCGCTAAGTCGTGAAAACTTTTTCTTCAAATATTTGAATGCCTCATCTTCCTTGTTCATTGCTTTGACAAAATTTTTCAGGATGCCAAGTTTGATGTGAAGTGGCGGTAAGTATATTTTCTTGGGGTCAACTAAGGGTTCATGAGACACATTCTTCAGTCCTGGGATACATTTTTGACGAAGTGGCCAATCCTTTACAAAATAATGCGAATCTCTGGCTCTGCTGTCCCATTCACAAAGGAAGCAGCAGAACTTCGTATAACCGAGCTGCATTCCCAGAAGAAGCGCGACGACTTTTAAATCCCCACATATATACCAACGAAACTGGTCATAATTAATCTGCTGAAGGATGAGTTTCATATTTTCGTAAGATTCCTTCATGTGGACAGCGTGCCCTACAGGAATGGAAGGGTATTTATTTCCATTGTGAAGTAGTACAACCTTGAGGCTTAGCTTCGAAGAGTCAATAAATAAACGCCAATCTTCAGATTTGTGCTCATGACCGAGAGCTAACAGCAGTCCATTTACATTATTACAGTAGCATAAACCACCTGACGAGGAGAAATACTGCATCAGATCTTTTTGGCGAGTGCGGAACGCCGATATGCTTGTATCTTTTGCCAGCAAATTCCATTCACGTAACCTGGAGCCCAATAATTCCGCTTTCTTTTTCGGAAGGTCCAAATCTCTCACGAGATCATTCAGCATAACCTGCGTTATCATACGTGGTTTATTTGATTCAGGTTGCTGAAAGTCTGTATCTTTAGTGTCATCAATTTCCATTGGTTCAACTTCAGACTCTTCATCCAGTGTCCATGACTTTGGGGGAGTTGGAATTGGGTTATCATCGTCATGTAGTACTGGTCTCATGGCAGATGCAAGATTTGGGTATTGAATTTTATGTTTATTTTTGGCAGAGAATCCTGAAACGTTGGTCATACAAAAATAGCAATCCGTTAGGTGATCCTTGGGCTCTCTCCAAATCATTGCTATGGCAAATGGCATAGATTTGCGGGTACCTTTAATCCAACCCCTAAGAGTGACGGCACAGGAAATGCATGAGATATGAGGTGCCCAGGATTTGTCTGGTCGCCTACCTTACATCCAAAATAAAGTTCGTAAGCCTTCTTCACGAGTGGGGTCATCGTCTTCCTCTGTGCCATTATGGTCAGTTCTCCACATACGTAGCAAAATGTATTTCTGGGATTAATACAGTTTCGATTCATGCTGGCGGAAAATTATTGAAATCACGGAAAATTTTTTGGAATGAAAAACCAATTTTTTCTATTATGAAAAATTTTAAAATTTGAGCAAAACTTGAAAAAAATTTCTTTCTTTTTATTAAAAATCTGTTTGTTTAAATAGCTATGGTTTTTTAATGCAAAAAATACTATTAAATATAGTTAACCTGGAAAAAAAAGAAAGTAAAATTAAATTAGTACACTTAATTTTAACTAATATTTTGGGAAAACTCTGAGTAAATGGAAATATTATTTTCTCGAAAACTATGGGTGATAGAAAGATTCTGAAACCATATTTGGAATCAGCATCAAAAGTTCTATAAGAAACACAAAATACTTTTCAAGAAACAAAAATGTTGTTCCCTAGTGTAATTATTTAAGAGAGGTAAGATCTACATAATATAACAATTATAACCTAACCTAACCTAACCTAACCTAACTTAACCTAATCTAACTTAATGTAATCGGCTCTGTTTCAGATATGCGCTGCGTCTTTACTCGCTACCCCTGCAGTTATCGGTGGGCCAGGACTAACTGTAGAAATAGATGAAACCTGCTACAGTAAGCGGAAGTATGACAGGGGAAGAATGCTTCCGGAACAATGGGTATTCGGTGGAGTATGCAGGGAGACCAAAGAAGTATTCCTGTATGCCGTCCCTAGAAGAGATGAAAAAACGCTGTTGTCCTGCATTAAAACCAACATCCGCCCAGGGACTACTATTATTAGTGACAAGTGGAAAGCCTACCAGAACATAGGAAAACTAGAAGGCTACAATTATTTGCATGAAAGAGTGAATCATTCAGAAAATTTCGTCGATCCAAACAGTGGTGCACATACCCAAGGTATTGAAAGCATGTGGCATATCATGAAACACCGGAATAAAAGACATTGTGGTACACACCGTCAGATGGTAGACTCGTACTTATGCTAATTTATTTGGCGGAAGCGTAATGAAAACGAAGATATATTTAGAAAAATATTAAAGGATATAGCTGATTTCAAATAAATATTTCCCTTTCGTACGCCGTATAAAGTAGTTCGTATTTAAAAATTTTTTTTTCGATATTTTCCTTTCATTTCTCTCAAAAAAGAATGTTAGATTCGTATTTAGCACACAAAAAAGTATTACTGGTGAAAATTTGGTAAAAAAACCCGCCTGCCGCCAAATGGAAAAGACCCCCCTTGACGATTGGTTAGGTTAAGTCATGATATTTTCGTTAGTTGAACGATTTATTTTTTAAACTAATTTACGGCCGGATTCTGAAGGAATCGTTTATCTTATCACTCCGTCATAACCCAACCCAACTCAATCCACTGGATTGGATTGAGTTGGGTTGGGTTATGAAACTTATGTTTTTCCTATGTTTTTTGATGTGATTCACTCGAATTTGACATCCATTTTCACCGCAAATCACTCGTTTTTGGCTTTTGAAATTGGGGGGGGGATCTCAAAAGCGAGTGATTTGCAACGGAAACGGATGCCAAATTCGAATGAATCGCATCAAAAAACATAGGAAAAACATAAGTTTCATGTTCAAAACAAATTGGGGCCGAAACTGCAAATTTACCAGGTTCGGTTCCTAGGTTTTCCGTTGGTTTCTGATGTGATTCATCTGAAAATGACATTCATTTCCGTCGCAAACCACTCGTTTTTGGTCCCCCCACCCAAAAACCCCGATTTCCCACGCATTCCCCCATATTGTGGGGGGGGAATCACAAAAACGAGTAATTTGCGACGGAAATGAATGTCATTTTCGGATGAATCACATCAGAAACCACCGGAAAACCTAATTTTTATTTTTCAAAACGAGTTGTGGTTGAAACTATAAATTTACCAAGTCGTGATATTTTCGTTAGTTTTAACGAAGATATCATTTGGTAATTGAGGCTGGGGGCCCTGATCTTCAGGTGATCCTTTAATTGTCTTGTTAATTTCGAATCTAAAATTCTTAAGTTAAAAGTCAGTTGTCTCAAATGCCATTTCTTCAACAAATTTAATTGATGTCAAAATTTCATTTTTCCACTGTATCATAATTTGTTTAGTGTCAAACTCTTTGACGAATATATTATTTTTGTGAAAGGCTTTTCAGTTATTCCTCTACACGGAAGTAACAAGAAACCTAAACGGTATTATTTTGTTATGTGTTAGCTTGAACCTCAAAACAGGCGTAAATAAAGTGTATATATGATAAATATATCATAACATAAAACCCATCATATAACAATATTATTAAATTAAAAGAATACATTTCAATTTGGTATAAACTTTTCAATACCTTGCAATATTTAATGTTTATTGGCTTATGAACATAAGTGATCACTTTTAAATTAAAAAATTTGGGAATTTATACAAACATATTACGCTAAATATGACTACCAAGAAACCTATAATAAACTGACATGGAGTAATGGTACATAAGGAGAAATCTAAGAACTTGCATAACGTTTCATTAATAATTTAGTGATTAACTCTCGCCTCGACATTTACAACTAATGTAAATCATTAGCACTTTCTGATTTAATATCCTTCCTTGCTAATTTAAATTTAATAAAGGATATATCGAATGCTTAGGAATTTCTTTTTCTTTTAGAGAAATTCTAGGTATAGATTAGATTTAAAAGGAATGAAATTCACTACTTAAATTTATACATAAGATTTTTGAATTGTTGCTAAGATCACCGAATAATTTAGTAGCGTGAGTAGAATGGCCGCAAAATGGTAGAGTGCATATGCAATTGCAATGTTGATCAAATAAGTGCCAGTGCCACCCACCCACCCCCTTGTTGCAAGGTGCCAACCCCCAGAGTGCAAAAAAATAGAAAAGGGGGGAATCCCCCCAGCAAGCTGGGGGAGTCCACCTAACCTCTTTGGGGTTAAAATATAACATAAAAGCATTAATATGATTTTTAAAACAAAATAGAAATTTAATTTGGGGTAACTATTTCATTTTTCCTCTTTTACCAAATTATTTTCATATTTTACCCCATCAGGTTTTAAGATTAGATGCCAGAATACAAATTTATCTTTAATATACATTTTTATTCTTAAACTATAACAAAAAATATTTATATAACTTTATATTAAAATTAAATTGTACTTCGGGATAACATTCATTTTTTTCATCTTTTACCCAGTTATTTTTCATATTTTAGCCCATCATGTTTTAAGATTAGATGCCAGAATACAAATTTATCTTTAATATACATTTTTATCTTTAAACCTTATTACAAATAAATACTAATATAACTTTATATTAAAAATAGATTGTACTTCGGGGATAACATTCATTTTTTTCATCTTTTGGCCAATTATTTATCGCATTTTAGCCCATCATGTTTTAAGATTAGATGCCAGATTGCGCTATTCATTGAACTAATTCTGTTATTTGTACGTACAAGAATAATTCGAACTAACAAAGTACCAGACTTACTTTACATTAAATTCTCCCAAACTATAAATTCAGCATTTAAACAATTACAATACTTAGAATATTCATTATAGATTTAGTATGGCGAACCCAATAAATATGGCATGTATCACAAAAGTTGCCAAAAATCTCCAGTACTCATTTACAAATCAATTTAAGCATAGACAATAAACAGCGGCTCATAAAGGTGGGGTGTTTTTCAAGAATCGAACAGAGAACGTCTCAGCTGTAGATTTAATTACAATTTAGAAGGCATCGAACTAACTCAGTACCAGACATAATTCATTAAATTCTCCCAAACTCTAAAATTCAGCATTTAAACAATTATAATACTTTGAATATTCATTATAGTTTTAGTATGGCTTCCCAATAAATATAATTTTCTACGCGTATTTATAAAAAATGGAATTTATGGTATAACTCATTTAATTGCACCTACAATTCAGTAAATGGATTTAATATGATTTACTCTAAATAATTTCTCTCTTCAGCATTACTGCATTATATTTAATGTAATTTTAAACCAGCTTTTGGATCATATTAAATCTCACTATTCACGGATTAAAGTAAATTTTCTTCAGTATTATAGATTTAGTATGGCGAACCCAATAAATATGGCATGTATCACAAAAGTTGCCAAAAACCTCCAGTACTCATTTACAAATCAATTTAAGAATAGAGAATAAACAGCGGCTCATAAAGGTGGGTAGTTTTTCAAGAATCGAACATAGACCATCTCAGCTGTGGACTTAATTACAATTTAGAAGGCATCGAACTAGCGCAGTACTAGACATAATTCATTAAATTCTCCCAAACTCTAAAACTCGTCATTTAAACAATTATAATACTTAGAATATTTATTATAGTTTTAGTAAGGCTTGCCCAATAAATATCGTTTTCTACGCGTATTTATAAAAAATGTAACTTATGGTATAACTCATTTAATTGCACCTTCTACAATTCAATAAGTTCTTCATCACGTAGGGATATAAAGAACAGAAGTCTTAGTAATGGAGTTTCACGCCCTCAGTAGGTGGAAAGTATAGCTTGAATGGGCTCTCTCTCTCTCTCTCTCTCTCTCTCTCTCTCTCTCTTTTACGGTCCTGTTTCATTTCTGAAAGAAACTATGGAATGAATAAGTAATATTTGGCAAAGACACCCCCCCCAGAATTCATGGCTCATCCAATTACAACCCAATGGGTGGGGCATGAGAACAAGTCCAGGACCTCTGGTTGACGGAAAGTCTCGTTCTCACACAGGAAACTCACGAATCGAATATTGAGGGTGGGGTCAATCGAGGTCACGTATATAAAAGGAAATATTTTCAGCTGGAACTCACAGCAGTTATTTTCACCAGTGAATCAACAAACACATTCCCTCCGTCATGAGTCATTCACAAGAAATTTACTGCTTCCCACAATTGTTTGAATACGGAGACACTGCCGCGGTGTCTACACTTCATCTTTTCGCAGCAGCCGACCGGAATGATCTTCTCTCCACACAAAACGTTAATGATATCTACATTGATTCTCCGTTTGAACCGGCAGAAGACACTGCCCTCGAGATGTGAGTAATTACGTAATAATTTAGTTTGTGATTCATTCCCGGGCTATATACATCGTATCATTCAGTGCTTAACCCTTGCAAGTGTTAGTTAATTTATAAAAAGCCATAATATGCGACGGGGTTTAGTAGCCCAGCTAATCTTCCTTCCTAAGCATGTCATTTAGACAGTGAAA
>JAJOZX010002815.1:15000-37500 GCA_023014485.1 Bathynomus jamesi
ACTCGGGGTATACTAGTACACTAATAGGCACGTCTATCGGGTTGGCGAATTCCAATCTGACTGAGATGTTCCCACTTTGTTGTGGACTTAAGTGTGTATTTACACTAGCAGATAAGTCGGGGGTGATATCAAACAGGTAAAGGTTAAATTGATCGACGAATTCTTTCTGCGTTACCCCAATCCCGAGCTCATCACAAGCACCTGCAATATGGGCCAGATTACTATAAGCTCTCGCGCAAAGCGGGAACAAAGCGTCTGATGAGTAGTCCGTATCCATAGTCCCACCCAACGCAACGCCATTGACATATAGAGTTATATTTTTAAGGCTGAAATTCTCGAATTTAAAGACGTTCATTTTATATTTTCCATTCCTCGAAGCTTGATCCTGCATTCCAATTAATAACCTTTTAGGCAGAACTCCCAGGGCAACGTTTTCTATCTCCTTCGAGGTCAACCCTGCGGCTGTAAATATAGCACATGTCTGGGGATGGATAGCCGTCGCCCAATTTCTCCAATTTTAACTAATACATTAAGCTGGACAAGTCATGTTGTGCCTCGTGAAGGGTATCTCTTTGGAGCGCTGCTCCATATCGGCCCTCGGTTATAATTTTGAACAGTCCTTTGTCTTTGATATTTCTATTATCCTTTGATTTTAGGGTCAGAGCATGTGAAGAGGTTTCTTTGTTTACGATTTCATATACTAAATCGGCCGTAAGATTTGAGCTTTTAAACTTCCATTTAAGTCTCTCACAACATCATCGGCCGCACCAAAACGACCAGGGTCTAGTGTTACTACTGTAGTGTAATACAGGGCCTCCCCACTCCAGGGGGCACGCATGGTTTCATCCCTAATTAACCCGGCCTTTTCACACTCATCACAAGCTCTAAGAACCGTAAGAACGGGTTCTTTATAATCAGTATTTAAGAAGCGGGTGGATAGCTGAATTTCGCATAACCCCACCTCATACCAATTCAATGGGCCCATGGAGTTCTGTTACAAACTTGGTTAGTGTGTTGTTAGGATGTACAAACAGAGAAGAAGAGGACGGGAGTGTGACATAGCAGTGGTTAGGCGCCATGTTGTTTACTATTTAAGCTTTATTATTGCATCAGCTTTTATATAGGTGTTAAAGCTTTCTGGGTACCCTAGCCATTTCACCAGGTACATTTTTATCTTTCCTGAACCTTTGCTGCCTAAAATTTTTTCAATTTTAAAAACATTTTTTCCTAAATTAAATATCACTTTCTGCAACTCCTCGTGGTAAAAGCCTCCTGCGATTTCTTCTCCATTCAAATCTTGAACATAATACATTATTATCTCGCCTTTAGGGCTCATAGCCCTAACTTTAAAAATTTCACGTGTCCATCCTTGCTCAAATACCTTCGCGAATTTATTTCCTGAACGCGATAGCCTTACATAACCATCGATTTTGAAACGTGTAGAGTGTGGTGGTGCTCTACGAATACCTGTTCTCACCTCACACTCTGTATGCGTACCTCTTTCTAAAAACTCGTTAGGTGTTGCTCCAATCGCACGATGGTGTGAATGGTTGTATGACGAGGCCAATGATCCCAGAATGTTTATATACCTCTATGTGTTTCCATGTATAAAATAGCGATGCATGCGCTCCTTCATGGTACGTTGAACTCTTTCAGCTAAAGAGGCCTTATGTATAGAATTGATAGTGTGGTAACTGATATTAAACTCTGCCAATATGTTCTCAAAAGCTCGGCCTATAAATTCTTTCCCTATATCCGTACAAAAATAGTCTGGAACCCTGTTTTCTTTCAACATCAGCGTTTTGGTAGCTTTAGCAACTGTTTCAGCCGATTAATTTTTCTGAGGAATTAGCCACAGATATCTAGAGAATACATCTATTATGAATAGGATGTAACCATAGCCATCATTATAAACTGAATATATTTGCATGTCTGTTAAGTCCGCTTGCCAAATAGTCAGTCGAAGCCGCTGTTGTCCTGGCTGTTTTAAACTTTTTTCTCACTGGCTTATGAAATGTATAAGCATTCTGCTCCCGCAAAAACCTCCCAACATCTTTTTTCACTACTACATCATTGTAAACACCTCTGCACAGTCTATCAACACCGCCATAGGAGTCTGGGCTAGAAATGTCATAATAGCGTTTTCTTAATACGTTAGCCATTTGCGTATTTTAGAGACACGTGGATAGGGTTGGCCGTTGTTGTTTGGTCTCTTCTTTCTTCTCTTCAGAGATGCTACTTTGGGAGTGATGGCGTACTCAGTTGTGGCACATGCGAGACTTGCTCCAAGTCTTTTAACCTATTCAGATTTCCTATCAATGTTTTGGGGACATTTATTTGTTGTAGTCTTGCTTTAATGTGCTTCCATCCTGATGGTGAGGGCATGTCCTACTTTCTCACCAAATCATGTACAATGTCGACGATATTCGATCCCTCTACTCTTGTTCCTTTAACAATGACCTCGCCTGTATCGGTCCACTGTATAAAGGGGTCCTTACTCAATAGATTATAAAGACTTAAACCTTTATTCCTCAGTGTATGTGGGAGACTGCTTTTTAATACATGCTCGATGTGTTGCCTTCTGTTATACTTTGGTTGGTCATCTCTAACGTCGGCCCCAGGTCCTATGTTGCCATGCTGATCGTTGCTCGCGCTGTGCCTAATAACCACGGGGATCTGTGTCGGATTCTTATAATCTTCGTACTCATGAAGAAATTTCTACAGAGCCTCTTGGTACAAGATCCTTTTCTCATCAGGTGACTTTTCACTGTTTAACAGGTCGATCAATTCGCTTTCCATTCTTTTAAGCCTGCTTTTGTGGGATTCTACAACCCTCTCTGGACACTTTGCAGTGAAGTATACCCCTCGTGTGGAATCACTACCACTTTCTTCATTATATTAATCTAGTCAGTAAAGGTCCCAAAACTGAAAATAAGATGGGGAATGATCCCCCTCTTTGTACAATAATTCGCTTTTTCTTCCCACAGTTTGACTTTTACGAGCGAGCGTACGTATTATGTTCTTGTAACGACGTAGGCGAGCCTTCTGAGGGGATTTCATTGGCATTACATTTATAACATTAAGGCAGATTTCACAGATGCATTTTAAAAAGTCGAGTCGATATTTTTAACAAACATCTGCTGCAATGCCCTGGGCAATCGATTATAGATTTCTATTAAGTCACGGTATTTCTGTTGCCTATTTGTCATTCTGGAATACACACCGTTTCAGGCTCGTTTGGAAATATATTCGTTCTTAGACGGATCCTAAACGTGTTTCGCGGATGAAGGTCACGGTAAAGCAAATATCCGTAACGCTGACTTGTAGCTTCTTTATAAACTTCCGAAAACTCCTTACGCTGATTTGGGAACATTTGATTGGCTAATACTCTACCCCAATTTGTGACACATCTCTACGTTGCGCGAATAAGACTAGATATTGTGTATTTAACGACACATCACGAATGTATCTATTTTTGAAAAATAGATTCTGATTGATGAAGAATACGCTTATGTTAAGATGGTGGGAGAACACTGTAAATGTCTCGACAAACGTTTTATCCATTTCCAATGAGATCGTCAATTACAATGACTGTATGCTTATTTCCCTTTAACGAATTAACGTCATATACGCCTCCGTGGAACAAAATATCATCTTGGTACTCATTGAACACTGATTGGTACGTCGAATAGCACCATATTACTTTATGCACAAATTTTGAGAACATCTCCCCCTTATATTTAATGATTTTAAGCATAAACACACTTTTACCAAATCTTGTAGGGCCAGATATAATACATGTGGATGGGCTTTTGAACCTGAATTTTTCTACAGATTCCATCTCTAACACGTCACACCCCTAAGTGGAACATTTACAAAATATAACAAAATTTAAGTGCTGCTCCTTATATTCTTGTTTTTCTTCTTCCACAGAACCGTGAATGACGATGATGTGCAGCAACCAATCATCGATATTACACACGACCCCGATAACAGTGTAGCTACAGACTCTACCCCCGCTGACGAACACTAGCCAGCGACACCTCCACCACGTGGCAGTTCAAAGCGGGGGCACGATGATGAAGAACCTTCCACGTCAGGTATAAAACGTGCCGGGATTGCACCGGTTGCTAGACCCGCAGTAATAGTCCCAACCCTCTACGTCTTACGACACAACCCCCACAATAGTACCTTCCTCAAATAAAAATATATCCCCTTATTCCTGTTCAATTCTGGGTACATCCTCCACACCAGCAGCTGCTCGCTCTGTAGAGGAAAGTATAACATTCGAACTTGTGCGCACCGCTAACCCCACCTCGGCCCTGACTGTAAATCGGTATATATTAAGGGTTGACCCTGGAGCCCTGTATACCAGCGGTGTTGAAAACGGACTGCGGCGCGTAGTTGAGCGTATTGTGGAGTTTGCCCTTCAGAACAGCGATGAACGTGAAGTCCGGACGAGGTTGTCCTTCTGGTTCGGGTCAGTTGACGCGGATGTAGATGATTTTTGGGTCGTAATACCGTTCAGACGCTTGGCAGCTGTAGACATAGAATATGTCTTGGGCCGTATAATGCAGGTCTCTCAAAGTAGTATAGCCTTCAATATGGAGAACTTCACGGTAGATATTGACAGAGTATTCCGGTTTCCGGGTCATAGGGCCACACCTTATACTTCTAATTTTAATTCTCAGGCTATTTACAGACGGCATATAAACGCCGATCGTGGTTGCGGCTTTATAGCAAGTCTTGGCCCGTATGTTTACTGTGCTAAATACACGGGCCCAAAAAATTTGGTTGCCTACGGTTGTGCAGCGTGCTCGTAAACTGACTTCAGATTTCAAGCTTGAGTTTGACTGTAATATGGGTTCTCAAGAGCTGAGAAGGGTAGAGCAGGAAATGAATGTTCATATAGTTGTAATTGGAATGGATGATCGTTAGGACTATGTATATTTTTAAAAGCTGTGTGAGAGATCGCGCGAGACCTCTACTTATTTTGGGACTGTCAGGGTCAACGTATCTCCCCATCCGCAATATAAGGGACCTTTACACGAGTTATGATAGTCGAAAATATGGACGGCATCATGATTTGTGTAAAGGATGTCTCGAGTTTGCGGATGATAGAGTGAAGCATTGTAAGGAATGTCACATGGTATGTGAGCAGTGGAAAAGCCTCAAATGTGAAAGTCGTGTAGTTGAAGCTGAGAAGAAGGAATGTAATGTGTACAGTACATTTTTCAGTAATAAATGCTTTGAGCTACATAAGTCAATTGGCACCTGCAGGAAAATGAGAATCCGTGAATGTGGTTTCATATGATGGATAAATGGGGGAAATTCAAGGATAAATGTGATGAAATTCACTGTCCTACATGCCATGAGAAATATAAGGCGGATGGAGTGAAGCATGTATGTTATATGAAAGACGCTAAGCCTAAAAATAGACCTTGTATAACTGTACTACGATATAGAAACTTACACAAACCCTGAAACGAAAGAGGTTATCCCACATCTACTCGTAAGCCAAACTATCTGCGATGAGTGCAACCTATTCAAGCTATACTTTCCGCCTACGGAGGGCGTGAAACTCCATTATTACGACTTTCGTTCTTTATATCACATACAACAGCGAAAACAGTACCACTGGTGAGAAGAATGTGTCCTCCTTTAACGGCTGCTGGTGGCATGGGTGCCCACGTCCTGAGTGCGGAATCGCAGGAGATATCCACGGTAGATCTCCTGCCGACAGTCTTGCATGGTTCCGCACCCGCGATCAGCTTATAGGTACCCAGTTCACTCACAAGATCTTGTGGGAGCATGAGTATGATGCACGGATGGAAACAGATGGACAGTACCGTGAAGAAATAAACACGATCAAGCGTTCAGTGGTGTTGGATCCTCTCAAATGCGGTGATAGCTTGTTCGGAGTGCATACAAACCTATTCAAGCTATACTTTCCGCCTACGGAGGGCGTGAAACTCCATTATTACGACTTTCGTTCTTTATATCCCTACGTGATGAAGAACAATCCGTACTCGGTAGGTGCACCTGAAAAACTGGTGGGACCTGACCTGCCCACCATCGATGTGCTCCCTCCTCGCGATTTATGGATGCCGATCTTACCCGTCGTTATAGATTACAAACTCATGTTTTCCCTGTGCGTGAAGTGCGCAGAGGAGCGCAGAGGAGAAAAATGAGTCCTGTAATTATACAACCAACCAGTGGAAGATCAAAGGTGTATATACAAGTCCTGAGCTGTCACTAGCCATTCGCCATGGTTACAAAATATTGAAAAGATATGAGGTGTGGAGGTTTCAGAAACTCGCCAACCTTTTCACGCCGTATATAAATACTTCTTTGAAGGATAAAGTAAAAGCATCAGGCTACCTGTAAGGGGTTGAGACCGAGGGTGAAAAATCGGCTTATATTCAGCGTTACTGTGACCGTGAACGGATACAATTTGACCGGGCCCAAATTGTTAAGAATCCTGGCAAGCGCTTTAGTGCAAAGTTATGCCTAAATAGTCTTTGGGGCAAGTTTGCACAAAATACAGGTAAGGGGAACGTTCACCTAGCCCAAAGTTATAACGAGATGTGGGATTATGCCAATGCCCCCGATAAAGAGGGTATGGAGATCGTGAATGTTGGTAACACGTACATCATAAAGTACATCACCGAACTGGCCACAGATACCTCACGTGTTAGAAACATACCTGTAGCCAGCTTCACAACGGCATACGCACGCATCAAGCTTTCGGGACTACTGCACTCTCTTGGGCGGAGCGTGCTGTACGCTGACACAGAGAGCGTAATATTCACAGAGAGGGAGGGTGAATACATGCCGCCTATTGGGCAATTCCTCGGAGAGTTGACTGACGAGATCAAGGATGAGTATGGTGATGGTGCATACGCTGACTCCTTTGTATCAACAGGGCCAAAAACTTAAGGGTTGCGGTTGAGGGTGGGGAAAGAGCTGAACTGTATCGTGAAGGCGAAGGGCATCACGCTTAACCTGGCGAACCGACGTGTCGTTAACTTTGACTCGTTGAAGGAGTTAGTGTGCTTAGAAGATGAGGGGGACCAATCACCCCAACTGACTGTAGGAACCCACAACTTTCGGGCACAGAACCTGGGGTGTGTGAAGGAACTTAGGGGCACAAAGGTGTGTTGTTACACCTATAGGAAACGTTACCAGGTGCCTGACACCAATGATACCGTACCCTTTGGGTACCATAGTACCTGAATGATGTATATGTATATTGTTAACGATATGTTTATATATTACGTATATTTGTAAATGTTTCAATTAGGGTTTCATTTTCTCCTTTGTGTGTGTATGAGTGTGCGTATGTACAGGAAAAATTTCCTAAGCTCTGCCCACTGTAAGCTCAAAGGGTCACGTGACTCCTGCTACTACCTGGACATACCCCTGCGTGCTCAGTTGGCCGCTGCAAGCCCTGGAGCTCAGACGTGTATTTTCTCACGTAGATGAAAAATAGTGATGGTGATTTTTGATATTGCGTGTTCGACGTTTATCAATTGTTGTTATTCGGTAAAGTCGGAATATGTGGTGAATACTGAAAGACGGCCTAGCCACCCATCCTTTGAGACTTTTAAGGCTACATTGAACCGCGCGAAGCTTGAGGAACAAGATGTTCCAATACTCTATGGATATTCTGGCGAGAGCATTGCGCAAGGCGGATCGAAGTAGAATTCAGGCGGCAGAAATGAGACCGCTGAGGACTATTCTGAGAAAGACGCAAAGAGATAGGATAAGAAATGAAGAAATAAGAGCCAATGTGGGAGTAACGCCGATTTTGAGAAAAATCGACGCTGCCAATTGAGATGGTTTGGCCACTTGAAGAGAATGGAGGAGGGGGGAAACTGCGAGGAGGTGCTGGGAGTGGAGACCAGGGAATGGCAGAAGACCGCGGGGGAGACCGAGAAGGAGATAGAGGGACGAAGTGGAGGAGAGCTTGCGAAGATACGACTTACTCAGCATGTAAGAGCTCAAGGAAATAGGAATGCTGCTGGACAGGGCGGAGTGGCGAAGGAGGTTGGCTCCACTGACAGGCTAACAAGCCTACCTGGGAGCTGAAGTAAAAAGTAAGAAGTAAGTAAGCATTGCCGGATTTCGCGGCACGAACGACGTAATGGACTACGTTGTAGGGCTAAACTGTATAAAAGCGTACATATACCGTGAGGTGAAAGAAACAACTCGTGCAGAAGAGAAGCAACGGGTATGGGTAGTGTGTCTTGTTGATGAGTGGTGTGACAGGCGGTATTATGTCATGCTGCATCAAACCGAGTACGTGTACCCTGCGGCTGAGAATGTAAACCTTGTCATCATGGACAAGCTAAAGTACTTTTACCACTACATTCATATATATCATGACGAGGTTTGCAGTGAGGTTGTTGATAAAGGCCTGTGTTAGTTTTTAATAGAATTTAGAGACGAGTATCGACTGTTAAACAAAAAGAATAAATACCGGCACATGTTTCTCTCAAATAGTGCGCCGGATTGTTAATGTGTTTAGTTTGTGGAAATCCGCATTCCGATAAAACATGAAAACCGATATCGCCCCATGTATCGAAAAATTGCCCGGTATAATGGGTACAACTACTCGCATGATTCTTTCATCCTGGAACAAACCCGTACACGAAACATTAACGCTTGGTATGACTCACTCCTCCACACCTGTCCCCGAGCCAAACAACGCACTGGTTGCTCATAGTCATCTCAGAGCTTGACCCGATTGGTTGTGCACTCTCACAATAGAGAACGATGGAGCTTCCTTTGAGCAGCATTCTCAATGCCGTATACGACTTGTCCGTGACGAAGTCATTGCGTGTGTTTCAGATGTAAAACTGGTGCCATTAACTATGTACTTCAAACGACTTGTAGACAAGCAGAGTCTGGTAAATAGTGATAGGTGATAGGTTATCACCAAACTCTGGTAATGTTGTTTATTTAAGTGTTGAGGAGATGAATAGAGTCTTCGTGATAGTTGAGAAGTGGGTTGAGGACCGTTATAAAATACCTGCAGGTGTAGGTACAAGAAGAGAACAGATTAGTGATACCCCCTCATATGCCATTCTTTGTACGTTGTGTATAAATAACGATCAGTCATGCATTGATATACGACTGATGTGGAAGAATGCATCTGATAATAACGTTCTTGTCATCACAGAATGTTTGAAATCGCAGGTTTCCGCAAACTAAAACCTATATTAGACGCATGTTACGGATATGGTTTATTTTGATACGGTTCTTGAATACACATACACCGCTCTGCTCGACGGGTATATCGAATGTAGGAATGAACATGGCGAGGATGGTTTAGAGCTGGATCCTTATTTAAATGGTTTACTCTCTTCGAAATATCATGAACTTTGGTACAAAGGACTTGAGTGGTACAGGGCAGAGCCCGCCTACACTGTTCACCCTGAAGAGTTGTATCTTTATATAATGGTGTGCTGTCGTTACGATTTAGAAGATTATTTCAACTGCCGCTATGCGTTGTGAAGAAGAATTCAAAATTGAAAAGCTCGGATCGGTAAGAAAAAACCCTCGATTGGAAAGGAGTGTTTATAAACTTGAATTTAATAACGATGTTGTGGCTAACGACGCCCTCTTTGTGCGTGCTTTTGATTGTATTCTGTCCGTGTTTAAAGATAATTTGCCAACCAATTGTAAGGTGGGCACAAAAATAGTATTAAACGCTATGAAGGCCCTTTACATCGAGTATAGGCACCCGCACACCTTGAGTGGTGAAACAATGCTAAATCGTATTTATTGTATAGTACAAAGCAACAATGGTGTAACTGTAGACTCGATCACGTGCGAGTTTAGTATTTTAGTTAAGCGCGGTTAACTGAAGGTGTATGCATTTTTATTTTATATAAGTTTTGCTGTTTATATATATATATACTGTATTAATGGATATATAGTTTTATCCTGTACTATTACTATTTTTTATATAAGTTTTGGTGTTTATATATATAAGGGCGTATTTGCTCATACATATATTAAATGGTTATATAGTTTTATCCTGTACTAATATTATTATTTAAGAATGTGTATATATATATATCCTTCGCGTAATGTGTGTATTTTTGCTGTATATTATTTTTGAATGTATATCTATTTCCTATATATTTCATGAATTATTTCCCTTAACTCGTCTAAATAAACAGAATGATGTAATGGTGTTTTATTTATTTCTTTTGGTTGTATATAATATTAAGGAATAACTGGGGAGATGGTAATATATACACCAAATGGCCGGTTATACCTTCTAAGTCGACTGACGGATTTCTAAGCCAACTGTCAAGAATATCTGAATAGCGCAATCTGGCAGCTGAAAAGTTAATTAATATATACACATACACCTATGTGTGTGTGTATGTGTTGTAGAAGATCTATGACGTGTAGATGTTGTAAACGGGTGATGACGGAGGGAGTTGGAGACCTACGAACGTATATATAGTTGTGTGTGTAATAATAGGGGATCTATGTGCGTTTGTGTGCGCTTTTTGGCTGTTCAAACGATATATACACTGTGCCAACTGGCTGATAATGCCTGAAGGCACTGGCTTCTACACCAACTGGCGGATTTTGAGTTCTAAGCCAGGTGAAGCTACCTGAGCTCTCATTAAGCTTCTGCATGTCGCAGAAGCTGGATGGTCTCTTCCTCTCTCTCTCTCTCTCTCTCTTAGGTTAGGTATAGCCCCTTTGGGGGGGTGAGGCCGTCCCATCTTCCCGTCCAAAGAGGTTAGGTGTACTCCCCCAGCTTTCTGTGGGAGCTGTGGGAGTTTCCTCCTTTTTTTGGAACCCTGCGACAAGGGGGTGGGGTGGGTAGCACTGGCACTCATTTGATCAACATTGCATATGCACTGCCATTTTGCGGCCATGCTACTAGCGTGGAAATTTCCATGAAGAGTACGATGATGAAATAAAGATGAAAGAAATGACGAGATGACGAGATTTACGACTTCACATTTACCAAAGGAATAACAAGACATGGCCATTACGTATATTAAAGTATACATATCCAGTGTACGTTTGGTTCGTATAAATGTTTGAAGAGGACAAAGTCCGAGGGCCCGAATGCCCCAAAGGGAGGCGATGGGCTGAAAATGTTGTAATTTTTAATTTTCTAGGTTGTAGTAGACGGGCCCAGAATCCCTTCAGTCGGTAGGGCTGAAAATGTTCAGAGTTCATTTTAATTATTATTATTATTATTATTACCCCTCTCTGTCTTTCTGTCTTTGCTCACGAATGTCAACAGTTGAAATCAGTTATTTCCAACAAATTTTCTATTTACTCGTTCTTTTTCTCCGCACACAACTAATATATATATATAATAATAAATGACAAATACTATAGTTTTTTCTTTTTCATGATGGAAAGCCCAACGTGGGCACCGGGTTACTCGCAAAGAGGCCCAAAAATATAGCTTCCCTCACGAGCTATCTGCAAAGCAGATAGGATCCAGCTTTGGGACAGGATCTAGGGTTTACAGATTACACCTAGCCAACTACATTCAGAACCTCAATATACGCAAGAAACGAGTTTCTGAATGAAGTTGGCTAGGTGTATGCTGTAAACCCTAGATCCTGTCCCAAAGCTGGATCCTATCTGCTTTGCAGATAGCTGGTGAGGGAAGCTATATTTTGGGGCCTCTTTGCGAGTAACCCGGTGCCCACGTTGGGCTTTCCATCATGAAAAAGAAAAAACTATAGTATTTGTCATTTATCATTACTTATTCGAACTATAGTGGATGTAATTTCCCAGAAGAGTTCCTTGTTCTATGCACGGTCTGCGTTTAACATTTAAGTTTCTCAGGAGACCATTCTGAGTTTGTGTGTATATATATATATATATATATATATATATATATATATATATATACAGAGAGAGAGAGAGAGAGAGAGAGAGAGAGAGAGAGAGAGAGAGAGAGAGAGAGAGAGAGAGAGAGAGAGTCCTAATAAAAAATGAGAAAAGGCATTATTTTCTCTTTCTGAATTTGCCACAGTAAATAACAAAAAATTATTTAATTTTATAATATGCTGCCAAATAATATTATATTATTCTTGTATGTTTCAAATGTACAGAAAGTATATAAGAAAAATGTCGAAGTTATTTGGTATTACCCATTAAACTCTACGAAATAGTAAATGGTATAATTTATTTTAATCCATTAAAATAGGTAATTCTAATTAAACTAAATAAAGCGTTTTTATTAATACTTAATTTATTAGATTATTAAATTGTAACCTAATCCAACCTTTCTTTTGCTTCAATTTTCATCAGCCATTTCTTTCTTTGCACTTTTGTCATTTTTAACACTGAACTTCTACAATTCCAACAAATAAAAATAATAATAATAATAACAATTTTACGTTTTATGCGTTTCATATAATAATGACAATTGCATTTAAATGATGTTTATTGAAATTTGTTATTGCATTTGACACGTTTTTCACATAAATCAGTGGTTTCATGACTGTAAAATCAAAACGATTTTTTAATCTTATTTCTCTCATTTCTTCATCAGGAACATATATATATATACAAAGGTGGGCACCCGGGCCTCAAAAAGGACCGACGGTCCCGGTCCCGGTCCTTGCCTCAAACTGGACCGACGGTCCCGGTCCTTTCTGAAGATAGGACCTAGGAACGAGTCGGTCCTCGGTCCTTATATATAATATAAGTGAAAAATTTGATTAAAATGAAAAATTAAATTAAAGACACCGGAAATCTTTAATTTTATTAACGTAAATTATAATTAATACAATACATAAATGATGAAAAAAAGTTATTAAGTTAAATGCTTGAGTTTCCCTTCAAGAAGACTAGCATTTCAAAATGGCTGTCACTGAGCCCTGACCTTTTCGGCTTGAGGACGTCCTTCCCCAAAGAGAAGAGCCTCTCCACGGCGGCACTGGATGGGATAGGCCTGTTAAACTTGATGAACAAGTCCTTCAACGCCGGGCTGGGGAACGAGTCCTTGCTTGTCGAGAGGATGTTCTTGTTCGGCAGGCACAGCAAGCACTTGTACTCCAGGTTCTGCTCACCCTTGGGGCCCAGGTATTCAAAGTATTTTTCCAGGTACGGCCAGGGATTGCCGGGTTCAGTTCTTCCGCTAGGAGCTCCAGTTGCTTGACTTGAAATTGAAGCACTAACATCAGTAGATTCCTCGTCTCCTCCAGGTGTTGAAACAAGTTTCAGTTCAGTCTCAATCTCTTTCTGAGTCTTCTGGAGGAAACGATCCATCTTCTTTAGAACTTCAAATAATCACTAAACACACTAAAATCACTAAAAAAGACCGTCCGGACCGGACCGTCCGGAATTGCTTAAAAATGGACCGTCGCTCCTCATTTCGGTCCTCACTGAGAAAAGGACCGAGTTCCTGGAGTTCGGTCCTTTTGGAACTCGGTCCTGCCCACCTTTGTATGTATATATATATATATATATAGTGGTGTAGTGGTTAGCTTCGCCGACAACGAATCCATCGGCCCTGGAATCGAAACCCGGTGACGGCAGGCGGCGCGCCGCAAACCCAGCTGTTCATCCTTCCACACAATAAAAATTGGTTGGTAGATAAATGCGTACCCTGGATAGCCTATTGGTAAGACGCTGGACTGCTGGTGGGGCGTGGTTCGGATTCCACGTTAAACTGTCGGTCTAAGGTGACAAGCTTGACCTTCGTCAGAATGAACAATTCAAGCGAAAGCTAAACCAAGGTTATACAAAGAGTGAGAGGATACGAGCTGATTTAAACCATATCTTATAAACTGTAGCTGGTTCTGTATTCTCAGTTAGTCAAAGATACACATGGGATATGGGTAATAATGATGTGTATCTTTATACTTATTATATTTAGACACGCGCTGTTTTTTTAATAATAATAATAATAATTATCCAGTTAAACACATCAATTTATACAGTATTGTTACCTGTATACAAAATGTATACAGGTAACTCTATACAGGTATCTATACAGGTAACTATTCTCAACCTCTCTATAAGCCTTTATTTAACAACTCGGGATGTATTAATCGTTACATAGAGACGCCCTTTATAAAGCGCAACCATCAACGTATCCATACACCCAAACAAACGGCCATCTATTAAGAACTACAAGTTGAAGCATCCCCAAAAACACGCATTTGCACGTGCACAGATACGACTTTACCTTTGCAAATATCATCTTAATGGGTATTTACACATATTTTCAGTGAACTTTTTACATAACATTACATTGCATCACTCCAACTTTTATTTTCCGATGTTCAGGGTGGGCTTTCTCTTGGTCCCCTGTTTTGGATCGTCGTAAGAACCAGGATACAGCCTCCTCCTCCTCCTCCATCCATCTATCTTTCACTAATTTTCATAAAAGGAGGCAGAAGCTTCACTCCTGAGTCGTTAAACATTTACGAGTATGTACTGTAGTACCCATCTTCTCCACATAACCAAACTACAATCTCAACAAATTCTCACTCATTTTTGCTTCCAAGGACTAGATCACACTGCGTGCACTTTTAAATATCCTATTTAATTTTAATTTTGCTAAACATTTCGACAGATCCGCAAAATTCTGGACGACGAGATCGTTGATAACAACTTTTATAGGAGATTTAAAGAGATTCTTAGAGACACCCGGTTAAGTCTAGGTTACATACGTTAGGTCAGGTTAAGGTCAGTTAGGCTGGGTTTAATTTCTTTCAGTTTGTTATAATTTTAAATGCCGATTACTTGTATTTGTCCGTGGAAATGTCAGCATCTTATGAATGTTTCTTCAACTTTAAAATCAGCTGACGTACAGTTACAGAAGTGAAATTAATTCTGAAAATGACACAACGCAATACATTGCAAAGTTGAAAAAAATTCATGTTAATAAAATATTTCGGCCAAATAATTAGCACCTCCATAGCCCCAAACTTTCCCACAATTACACGTGGATAGATGCCCAGTTCTGCGAGCCAGCTTTTGGTTCACCCAAGTGCGTGAGACGTATCTTCTCTTATTTCGCCCATTCTACAGGGTGTATGAAATGTCCCGTCACCCCTACAAAATGTACATATTGTAATACCAATTTTATTTTTTGTGTGATTAATTGAATTTATATGTGATTCATTGACATTTTTTTCTTTTCCAGGCATTAGAGTTGTGTGAACAATGGCAGACCAGTCCACTTACAATCTGGAGGAAAGGATGGTGATGAGCACATGGGCTCATGAAAGATCACATACTGACAAAATGATGCATGATATTCAGAATGATTTCAACACAAGATTCAATAAGGCTGCACCATCAAACAAGACGGTATTACGCTGGGAGAAAAAGCTGTTTGAAACTGGCTCCATCAACGACAGACCACGGTCGGGAAGACCAACAACGCGAGCAGAACAATGTGAAGATGTGATTGCATCAGTGGCTCGTTCATCGAAAAAATCACTTCGGAAACGATCACAAGAATTTGCAGTCCCCATGTCCACAATGAGAGATCACATGACAAAAGATCTCGGCGTGAAACCATACCGCCTGTCATTTGTTAATGAATTAAGAGATACAGACAGGCAGAAACGATATGAAGCCTGTGAACGCTTTTTGAACGTTTTTCCAACAATTCCTGCACGTGGAACAATGTTTTTTTCTGACGAGTGTGCAATTTACCGTAGCGCCAAAATCAGAAATGTTTACTTCTGGAGCAAGGCAAATCCACACTTCTTTGAGGAACTGGAACACCATCCACCGCACGTGATGATATGGGGTGCAGTGTCTGCCAGGAACTTGTTCGGTCCATATTTTTTTGAGGGTCCTGTCAACCAAACTACCTACCTCAACATGTTACAGGACTGGTTTATGCCTGAGCTCGAACGTTTAGAGCTGCTTGGTCGGGTGTGGTTTCAACAAGACGGGGCTCCGGCTCATTTTTCAATTAATGTGAGGGAATTCCTTAACGAAGTGTTCAGAGACAAATGGATCGGCCGTGGCTCGCAACATTTACCTGCCTCTCTTGAGTGGCCGCCCCGAAGTCCAGATCTGTCTTCATGTGCCAATGCTTTATGGGGTTCCGTCAGCAGAACGTATCCCGGGTGCGTTACCGCACAACAGAAGAACTGAAACACGCTGTTCGAGATGCATATGGTGCAATCACTCCAGCAATTCTGCGTCGATTCTCACACCGCACATAGAAGCACAAAATCCTTTGTTACAAAAATGATGGGGCACACACAGATATTCTTGATTAGTAACTGTAATTAGTAACTGTATTTACTGTAATTAAAGTATTTGTTCCTAGTGACTTGTTTCTTAAATTACACTTACCACATATAAGTACAAATAATCACACAAAAATAAAATTGGTATTACAATATGTACATTTTGTTATAATGTTATAATGTTTCAGACCAACAAAGACCCTAGGATCCACTCATGGCTGGTCTACCAAACTGTGTTCGTAATTGTGTATTGTGCATGTCCTACGTGGTGGCGAAGAGGACCTACAATTTTACGTGGGTTCCGAACCACAAAGCCTTAATTTTACTACCTTAAACTATACCCAATCTATCAACATATGCGTCTAATCGATTTTTAAACATGTTTATAGACGTGCTACTAATTATTTCTACCGGCAAACTATTCTAGCTATATTACTATTCTATGCGTAAAAAAGTTTTTGGCAACTGTTGTCTCGAACCTTCTACTTGTCAACTTAGACCCGTCATTTCTAGTCTTATTATATTGAGATATTTCGAAAAAGCTATTTCTATCTACGTTATCGAACCCATTCATAATTTTGAAAACCTGGATTAGATCACCCGTTAGCCTCCTAGTCTCGAGTGTAGTCAACTTTAACTCCTTAAGCCTATCCTCGTACGACTTCGACCTAAGCGACAAAATCATCTTAGTTGCTCGTCTTTGAACTCTTTCGATTTTGTCTATATCTTTTATCATATGCAGATTCCAAAATTGGATCGCTACTCCAAATGGGGTCTAACTAATGATTTATAAAGAGGAACAATAATTCGCGCGATTTGTACTCAAAATTCCGAGCTATAAAACCTAACACTTTGTTCGCTTTATTGACCGCTGCTGTATTGTTTCGCTACTTTTAAATCACCAGTGACTATAACTGCTAAATTTTTTTTCCTGATCTACGTTTGCTAACTCCTTCCCTGACATACTATACGCAAAATTACCGTTACGCGAATCTATATGTAAAATTTTGCACTTATCGAAGTTAAATCTTATTTGCCATGTGACTGACGAATTAACGATTTTATTCAGATCTTCCTGGATTTTACCTCTATCTTCGTCATTAATCGCCCTACCACCAACTTCGTGTCATCCGCAAACTTTGAGACTGTACTGACTAGGCCGACATCTAAACCTTTAATATATATATAAGAAAAAGCAAGGGGCCCAATACAGAACCCTGAGGAATGCCGCTCGCTACATTAGCCCAACACGACTCCGGCCCATCAACGACCACCCTCTGTTTCCTACCTCGCAACCACTCTTCTATCCAATTTATTAATACACTCCTGATTCCATGAGCCTTCGTTTTTTTCAATGAGTCATTTGTGCGGTACGGTGTCAAACGCTTTTTGAAATTCTAAATACACTACATCAACCGCCCGATGTCTATCGTAAACTTCAACCACGCTTTGAAAAAATTTTGAAAGATTAGTTAAGAAAGATTTGTTTCGCCTAAAACCGTGCTGCGTGTTTCTAACCAAGTTATGCAATTCTAAGTGTTCAACTACACGATCCGTAATTATTGATTCCAGTAGCTTACCTACAACATACGTTAAACTGATTGGCCTATAACTTCCCGCCGCACCTTTATCGCCTTTCTTAAAGATAGGTGTTACATTTGCTAACTTGAAATTATTTGGTACGCACCCCTCAGAAATAGATGCATGAAAAATCTTTGTTAGGGGCAAAACAATGGTTTCTTTTAATTCTTTTAGTTGTATGGGATATATGGAATCCGGCCCCGGTGATTTAGGCATTTTCATTTTATCAATATAGCGCATTACCTCCCCTTCACTAACCACAATATTATCCAAAATATTACCATTATCAAAAGTTATTAGGTATGTCTGTGACCGTAGGGATATTCGTTACATCTTCTATAGTAAAACTGACGTAAAAAATTCGTTTAGCAAGGTAGCAATTTGCTTGTTTTCAGAAACTAGCTCTTCGTTAACATTTTTCAAAGGCCCCAAGACATTTTTTACTGGATTTCTATTGTTGACGTATTGAAAGAATCGCTTGGGGATTTCTTTACCGTCACGAGCTATGGAGATTTGCGCTTGGACTTTTTTATTACACTTTTCGCTTGACGCCTTAGAGATATGTAGTTGTTTCGTAACCACAAATTGTCTTTATCGCACTTATGTAGCCTATAAGCCCTATCTCTACTCTTTATAATGTCTCTTCTAGAAGTAAACTACAAGGGCTTGTTGTTTAATTTTGTACAGTACACATTCCTCACTTATAGTCCTAAATACCGTTTTAAACGATTCCCACATTAGTTTTGCGTTGGAGATCCCCATTATGTTTTCCCAATTGACTTGTGACAATTCATTTCCAAATTTAAAAAAGTCTGCGTGCTAGAAGTTGGGAATTTTAGTCGAGTTAGCTGGTTTCGAATGACTTACTGAGAGGACAAACTCTACGATATTGTGATCGCTATTGCTTAACGGTTCTATTACTTGAAGATCCGTGATTCGCCTATCATCCGTAGTTATTACTAAATCTAAAATACGGTCCAACCTCGTATGTTCCCCGACCTTTAGAATAAGAAAACTATCCTCGAGAAAATTAACAAAACGATTACCTTCCGCGTCTCCCTTCATTGTATCGTAATTCATGTTGGTGCAATTAAAGTCACCCCTATATATAACCGCAACAAGAGGTTTGAAATCGTTCAATTTAAGTTCTGCTATAGTCGAATCTATCGGTTCTGGGATTCTGCACTTTACTTCTATAAACTTCGCAATATTATCTTTGATATGCAACATAACACCGCCTCCTCGCCTACCTATTCTGTTTTTAAGAAAAAGTCTATAACCTCTAATTTGATACTCCCCTACAAAGTCACGTGTTTCAGTGCTAAGCCACGATTCATTTATTGCAATTAAATCATAATCTTTACCAGCAATTAAAGAAAAAAAATCGTTTATTTTATTTTGTAGGCTACGAGCATTTAAGGTTAGCACCTTCAAATTGTTTGTAATTGCGCCACCTTCGCGAGCGCAGGGGAAATTTGAGGAAATTACGCCGGGACCGTTCTAGTTACGGCAGCCTGAAAAGAATAGACAGTATTATGAAATAGTCTTCCTGAACGCGCAGCTCCAACGTCATTAAAATGAAGTCCATCTCCGAGGAACAAGTCCCTCCTGCCATAGAAACTGTTCCAAAAATTCGCAAAATGCACTCCTTCCTGTTGGCAAAGAGACTTTAGGTTATTGTTGATATAGGTCGCCTTGCTGTAGAAATCGCTACGTTGGATAATTCGAGGAAGTATACCTGTTAAAACAATCTTATTAGTTTTTTCCTTTAGTCGCTCTAGTAAGTCCCTGTATCTAGCCAGCAGCTCTTCCGATCTAGAATTTAAAACGTTATTAGTACCTACATGAATAACATACGTTGTGTCCTCAGAGGTTCCGTCTGTAAAATGGTCAATACTATTAGTTATATCCTCCACCCTTGCACCAGGGTAGCAGTAATGGCGCCTACGACGAGGGTTTCTCCAACAAAATTCCTCGAGCTGCCCTCGAACAATGGAATCACCAACGAGTCGTATTTCAGGTTCATCAGCATCTTCGAAACCTAAAACAGAAAACTTATTGTTTGTTATTACTGGTAGACAAGTCTTAGGTTCTCTCAATGGAGCTCCATTACGCACTTGAACGAAGGGTTGGGAACTAGGGGAAGAGAGAGTGTTATTAGTACTATTTATATTATTAGTTGAAACTGAGGCAGGAGGGGTCGTACCTGAAGGCTCAAGGGATTCTAATTTTGCCGTCAGGAGCATCACCCTTTCTTCAAGCCAAGCCTCACTGGCCTCCCTCTCATGTTCTAACTCGTTCCTCAGCACTTCCATATTTGAGCACCACCTGCAAACTAACTGATCATTATTATTAGCCAAAGTAAACGCGTAAGCGGAAAATTTCCCTTCACAGCGACTGCAAATACTTGACGGGGGTGCCATGCTATTAATTAATTACAAAACGAGCGTTTCGAAATTAATAAATTACAACGTAGATCTACTGCGTGCTTATTGTGCCGTCACCTGCGCACGCCCGCAAAAATGATCTTGAAACGCAGAAACAGGTTCTTGTAACACAAATTTATACTAAATGAATATATACTTAATTAAGCTATCGACGAAAGATCTGTAAAAGAAAAAGTATTAATAAAATTTATCTGTCCGCTATTCGACCGACTTTTTTCTTTCCTTTTTTCCTTTTTCCCACGGTGGGTGACCACACCCTACTTGATCCCCATAGCAATGGAAAATGAACCTTATGAAACCTCGTTTTCTCATAGATTTGAAAAACAAACAAGGGAGATTCAACCTTATGAAACCTCGTTTTCTAATAGATTCGAAAAACAAACAAGGCAAGCCACGTGTAGTAGCCTTGGTTTAATAAAAAATATAGTAATAAACAAAGTCAATAAATGAAATATATTCGTTAATGAATGATTAGTAACACGAAGTAATTTAGTTAAGAATGCACCAAACACCATTTTTTTAAAGACACCAACGAAAACCACTTTTTCATTTGGTAACACTGGACACTCGATAAAACACGCCTGTTCACAAGGAAAGACTCTGACGGGACTTTTCGAACACCCTGTATATTACCATCTCACTATTACATGGAAATGAAAGACTTTTTTCCACGACTGTACATCGAACATAATTTTAAAGGTGCACACTACTATTCTTCTTCGCGACTTAAAAAAATATCGGTTCTGTAATTTGTACTTTAAATAAAATTTTATGCGAGATCGAAACTTCTTTAATTACGTTTTCGTTCATTGCTTTCATCGGCATTTATCTTTGAATAACTTCTTTAAACTACGTTTTTAAAATATGAGAAAGATAAATTATTTTAAGAATATCTTTCATAAACAAGACTCTTATCGCCTCGAAAATCAATGAGATGAACAAATACCTTTGCGAGAAATATTTATGTATTCGACATAAAAGTATGATAGATCACTATAAAAGTTTATCCCACGCTCCGTAAACGTAATGAATCTATTATTTTCTTGGCATACTCATATACACCTAAGAAGAATGAAGTAATTTTACTGTTTGTTTCTTTCGTAAAATTTAGGCTGTCATGTTTCTTATTAAGACGTAGAGAGAGGAGCGGAGTGATAAAAACGTTGGTCATTGAACATTTTGTGAAACAAAATGTTTCTTTAGTTTCTGGTGCTGTCACCCGCTCCAGTATTTGTAATTATAAAAGAATGAGCTGAAATTTGGAGGACAACCCTCGAACCACGAGTTTGATCTAAGTGATTGAGAGAAATGTTGGTTGGTTGTTCCGTTTTACGTCCTCCGTTCAGTTGAGAAAAATAAGGAGAACTGGGTTCAGTAAAACAATAAAATACATCACGTTTAGCTGCTTCATCACTTCCCATTTCTCAGACTGGGAGAAATGTCAGTGAGTTTTTAGTTGTACGGTGATCCTGTTGACGAACAACTTGCAGTACTTGCTAATATACCTTGGTTTACCTTGGTTTTGCTTCCGCCCGAATTGTTCATTCTGATGAAGGTCAAGCTTGTCACTCCAACTCAGACCTACAGTTTAACGTGGACTCTGAACCACGCCACACTAGCATCCCAGCGTACCTAGGATACCCATCTATCTACCAACCAATTTTTTTTAATTGTGTGGAAGGATAAACAGCTGAGTTTTGCTGCGCGCCGCCTGCAGTCACCGGGTCTCGATCCCTGGTCCGATAGATTCGGAGTCAGAGACGCTAACCACTCCACCATCCAGGCGCTATATATATATATATAATATATATATATATATATATGTGTGTGTGTGTGTGTATGTATGTATGTATGTGTGTATGTATACTCGTATTAGTGATTCAAAAAAAAGTCTGTCGCCGATAAATGTAAGATAATGGTAAGATTTCGTATGTCAAGTTTATTCACTCTACAGTATACTGTAATATGAAGGGTCAGAAATAATGTTTTTTGTCAAAACGCGCAAATTTAATAAAAAAGATAATATTGAAACTAGAACTTGTCATTATCGAGATGCAATTTGTTTTGTAAACTTAAATTCATTTAAGCCATTCAATACCAGAAAAGATAAGACCAAAAATATTTATTCGCAGTGACAGATCCTGCAAAATATCATATAGGTCTGATTAGCGTGCTCATCAACTTCACCTGAACCATATAAAGTGACAGTCGAAAAATCCAACTAGCGAATCCAATTTTTACATAATTAG
>JAJOZX010002815.1:42500-162500 GCA_023014485.1 Bathynomus jamesi
TAATCCTTACACAAGTCTTCAATGATCTGAAAATAGAACCACCATTGTCAGTAGAAGTTACCATATTCTGTCAGTTCCAAAAGCATTTTGACAGTTCCGCACAACAATAATCAGTCACTTAATTTTTGGATGGTACCTCTTATTCAGATGGCATACAAACCATAATCCATGACTATAGGGCCAGAGCAATTTCATGCGCGCAGTCTGTTGTGAAGCATCAACGTGATGACTACAAAGAATTTTCTGATCTTTGTTTGCTCTACTTGGATGGGACAAGTAGAGAGTTTTCATTTCGACGTCCTGGTGCTGTACACAAGGCTAGGTGGATGGCCAAGCTTCTCTACTCCATTAAGATGGTGCTGCTGGAGGAGCAGATCAGTTCTCTTCCCTCTGGAACCATTACCACAGAAGCACAATGACCCAAACTGCGTGTTTGTGAACTTTGTTTGCTTGCTGTACAGCTGGTGGTGGATCACCTGTTCAAGCGCGGTACCTGACTGACCTCTTGCGCTCTTTAATGATGCAGTCCCTGAAGCTGAACGCTGCTATCTGGCTGAGAGATTTATAGCAGTAAAGCCAGCACAAGATCAGGCATCTTTACCACAACATCGATTTGGCACAGGATTTGGGGAACCCAAATTTCCAAACTCCATTTCCAGCACAACAAAGCTTGGTGACTTAATCAACGAAGATTCATGGTACATTTTCTCTGTTCTGGAACTTGACAGTTCTTTCCTGACTCATAATATCGAAAATTGGCCAGAATTAGCTTCCTTTCAAATGTCCAGAGAACACATCTCGGCAGTTAACGTCATAAATGATTGTGCTGAGTGTGGGGTGAAGCTAAGTTCTGATTTTCTCATGGCTGCCAGATCACAACAACATTACCAAAATGTCCTACAAGTTGTTGAATCCGACAGAAAGAAGCTTCCTAATCTTCGAAAGAGGAAAACTAGAGCCTAAACTAATTGTTCATGTTCATTTACAGTTCTTGAACATTTTTATTAACGTAGTGTTCTTTTGACTTTAACTTGCTTGTATCACCAATAATGTAATGTATAAACCAGAATGTAATGTAGAAATCAATGTAATGTATCCCTGTTTTGATTATTTAACACATTTTTATTGGTTCATACTTTTGCAAACACGGAAACGGGGATATAAAATGTTTAATTTTGGTCAATTTAACTCCAATACTAAATATTGCATCAATGATGTGGACCCCCTAGATGACCACATAAATCTTTGAAATTTGGCCATATGTGCTATTTCAGGCATTGGAAACAGAGTAATCATAGGGACAGATTGAAATAAAACATTTTGAAAAATCATGGGAAATTTGATGCACCCTAATATATATATATATATATATATACACAATAAACGGAAAAACAAAATTAAAGGCTTGTGGAAGGGGGCACACAAATTTATAAGGAAAAACTATCGATTTTTTGCACAAGATTAAAAGAATTGTTTCCAACCAATGTTGTAGATAAAAAAAATAAAATATATATACAAATTTATACTGGAAATCTGCCGGGGTTTTAGCATATCGATTTTTAGCTCAAGATTAAAAGAATTGTTTCCAACCAATGTTATAGATAAAAAAATAAAATATATATACAAATTTATACTAGAAATCTGCCCGGGTTTTAGCACTCTGCCCTATTTTTTGTATATAAAAATTGAAAAATAAAAGTTAGTGGCATACAAATTTACCAAAGATTTAGCGTTCTACCTTTCTTATCTAAATCTGTTCTGAAGGAATTCAAAACAACAGGATCGAGTTGAAAAAGACCTTTGCTTATGTTGAAGATATTCAACATAAGAAAAGGTCTTAATGCTCGATAATGTTAAGATCCGGGGATTGTGGAGGCCAATCCAAGCGTTCTACTTCACTAACATGCTCTTCAAACCAGTTTTTAACGACCCCAGCGGTGTGGATTGGTGCATTATCATCCTGGAAGACGGCGCCGCCATTGGGAAACAGCGTTTGGACCATGGGATGGACCTGGTCAGCCAATATTGACAGATAGACCTGGGCGTTAACCCTACCATGCAGTACTACAGCTGGGCCAAGAGTATTCCACGATATTGCTGCCCAAACCATCACAGATCCGCCACCATGCTTAACGGTTGGGGTCAGGCAGTCGGGGTCATAAGCATCTTTAGGCTGTCTCCAGACGTAAACTCGACCGGAACATGGAAATAGCGTAAAGGAGGATTCGTCGGAGTAGACTACATTCTTCCACCGGTCCACTGACCAATTCTTATGGTCATTATACCATTTTCTGCGCCGCTCAATGTTGATGTGCGAAAGGAAGGGTTTGGCAATTGCAGCCCTCCCATGGTATCCAGCTCCATGGAGCTCGCGACGTACAGTTCTGGTCGATACCGTGCTTGCAAGATGCTGGTTAAGCTCTGCAGTCACTTTTGGAGCTGTGGTCTTATGGTTGGTTCTTTGTCACAATGCGCTTTAGCACCCGGCGGTCTCGATCACACAGCTTCTTCTTGCGTCCACTATTGCATTTGTCGGTGCTTGTCTTTCCATGGTTTTGGTATGCAGACATGACCATAGAGACAGTTCCTCTGGATACATTGAACATCTGAGCGGTTTTCGTCACCGATGCACCAGCCATCCGCGCTCGGACAATTTGCCCTCTTTGGAAGTCTGACAGGTCTTTCATAACTGCTAATTCATAATTCACTCAGATCTGTAAAAACAACGTGAGGGTTATAACATGACGTATACACTCTCTGTTACGCATTTAAATAGGTTTGCCAGTCATTTGACCGTTTACTTTGTGTCTGAGCAGTCCGTAAAGATAACCGGTGAAATCGGCGGGTGTTCATATTATTTTGTCTAACCCCTGTATATATATATATGTATATATATATATATATATATATATATATATATAATATATATAAGCAAACAACCACAGAGAAAAGGAAACACAAAGTCCGAGCGCTTTCGTGATATATTCACATTATCAAGGAGGAACAGAAAATAGACAGAGATTACAAAGTAAATGAGTTAAATAGACAAGCAAAAAATTCACAATCGGCACCTCAAATTAAAGGCCTTAAAGCCCTCTAAAGATTTTTTCAATTGATAACATAATCTGTAGGCTGCTAAATTACTAAATATGTATATAGATGAAATTAGACAAAAAAAAAACCAATACAGAGAACAAAAATTATTATAATGGTTATTAACACTAATATTTAATTAAAGCAGGCACTTAATTGGCAAGAATTTAATGAAAAACAAATAGATAACGTACATAACAAATAGATAACATAATCTGTAGGCTGCTAACTTACTAAATATAAAAAGACTATATAGATGAAATTAGACAAAACACCAGTACAGAAAACAAAAATTATTATAATGGTTATTAACAATAATATTTAATTAAAGCAGGAAATTAAATGGCCAGAAATTAATGAAAACAAAGGGAATGGTGCCATCGTCTTACAGAATATTACAAAATTTTTCTACAAACAGTCTGGAAAAGTTGTTTTCCCAAAAGCAACCCAGTTGAAAAGTCCAATAAACTCCCCAGCAACCAAAGATTATACACGAAAGAACTATTACAATTAAAATAGACACATAAGAATGTTAACAGTTCTTACAATAATATTTATTTATTTAACCAGGGCAAACCATTAAGGGGGCAAGAATGCAGTCAAGAAAACAGTAAGCCCTTCGCCAGCTTTCTGACAATGCACGAATCTAATTTATACAACCCAGGACTAATATTAAGGACCAAATCCGCATTATTCTTGATCACACTTGATTCCAGTATATTTCTGCTAACAATAGATTTACTAAACCTTAATTTGGAAGCATTTTTCCAATCAATGGGATGATTAGTATCTCTTACGTGAATGAAAATGGCGTTAGATTCCTGGCCACTTCTTATACTGTATTGATGCTGTTTAATACGTAACTCAAGGGTCTTACCAGTTTGGCCAATTACAATTTTAGATTGGTAAGCTTGGATGTTACCACTTTATTTACAAGAGTCCCGGTGGAGGATCTATTAGTGTTTCTTTCGGAAGAATTGGTTAAGCATAATTTGCCATTACCTGTGGCTACAATTATAGAATTAATTAAGCTGTGCATAGTAGACTCAAAATTTGTGTTCAATAATGAATATTTTAGGCAGAAATTTGGTATGGCGATGGGAAACCCTCTCTCCCCCATTTTGACTAACTTATATATGGAGTTTTTTGAAAGTAAGTTATTAAGGAAGATTCTGCCAAATTATGTTCCATGGTTTAGATATGTAGATGATGTTCTTTGTCTTTGGCCAGTGACTTTAAATCTCAATGAATTCTTACCCAAACTTAATAATTTAACTCCCTCTATCAATTTTACGTATTAAACAGCATCAATACAGTATAAGAAGTGGCCAGGAATCTAACGCCATTTTCATTCACGTAAGAGATACTAATCATCCCATTGATTGGAAAAATGCTTCCAAATTAAGGTTTAGTAAATCTATTGTTAGCAGAAATATACTGGAATCAAGTGTGATCAAGAATAATGCGGATTTGGTCCTTAATATTAGTCCTGGGTTGTATAAATTAGATTCGTGCATTGTCAGAAAGCTGGCGAAGGGCCTACTGTTTTCTTGACTGCATTCTTGCCCCCTTAATGGTTTGCCCTGGTTAAATAAATAAATATTATTGTAAGAACTGTTAACATTCTTATGTGTCTATTTTAATTGTAATATTTCTTTCGTGTATAATCTTTGGTTGCTGGGGGGTTTATTGGACTTTTCAACTGGGTTGCTTTTGGGAAAACAACTTTTCCAGGCTGTTTGTAGAAAATTTTTGTAATATTCTGTAAGACGATGGCACCATTCCCTTTGTTTTCATTAATTTCTGGCCATTTAATTTCCTGCTTTAATTAAATATTATTGTTAATAACCATTATAATAATTTTTGTTTTCTGTACTGGTGTTTTGTCTAATTTCATCTATATAGTCTTTTTATATTTAGTAAGTTAGCAGCCTACAGATTATGTTATCTATTTGTTATCTACGTTATCTATTTGTTTTTCATTAAATTCTTGCCAATTAATTGCCTGCTTTAATTAAATATTAGTGTTAATAACCATTATAATAATTTTTGTTCTCTGTGTTGGTTTTTTTTTTTTTTTTGTCTAATTTCATCTATATACATATTTAGTAATTTAGCAGCCTACAGATTATGTTATCAATTGAAAAAATCTTTAGAGGGCTTTAAGGCCTTTAATTTGAGGTGCCGATTGTGAATTTTTGCTTGTCTATTGAACTCATTTACTTTGTAATCTCTGTCTATTTTCTGTTCCTCCTTGATAATGTGAATATATCACGAAAGCGCTCGGACTTTGTGTTTCCTTTTCCCTGTGGTTGTTTGCTTATTAATAAGATCACGTGTTATTTTGTGATTTTAGTGCATAATATATATATATATATATATACATATATATATATATATATATATAATGTGTATATATATATATATATATATTATATATATATATATATATATATATATATATATATATAAAATGTGTATATATGTATGTATATATATATATATATATATATATATTTGCAAATGAGAAATAATACATCTAATATGAGCTACAAATACAATTATTTTCAAACTTTAAGTCCTATTTAGACCAAGTTAGCTAAGCTTTAACTTCTTAAGCTTCCCTTAAACTTTTGACATATATAATTCTCTAACGTATATTATTTTATGAATTTGTATTAACTTTCATGTATTGACAAATTTTATAACATCCTTTTTCCTTTCCGCTCTAGAGCTATTAAAATAATAGCACGGGTTATATAAAATAATGAATTAAATTGAATTTGAAATATTTCATTTCAGGATAGGCCCTACAGAGAAGTCCTCCTTCACGACTTTAGTTTGAAATAATTAGGCATACAATTTCAGACTAAGGTAGTCTAACTTTATCCAATACCGTAGTCATAGTAAATGACTGTGACTGTACTCATCTTAAAACACTAGAACAAATAATATTCTATTATGGTGAAATGACTGTTCTCTCCATTCAGGCATACATTAAATTATATTAAACATATACCAAGAGCGCTAAATTTCGTGTGCATTACAGACATATTTAAATAGAAATTAATAAGTGTGTAGCAGCCATAAAATTAAAATACGTTTGTCTGCAAACCTAAGTAAGATTGAGTTCTTACAGTTGGCCGACTAGTCGGCAGTCGGCCATAATTCGTAGTCGGTACATCTTTACCTATAACCTACAGTGCAGGTCCTACACAGTAGTTTCGTGCGTATGATTTCTTTTGCTCTGAAACAATATTTCAAGCTCAGACATATCTAAAATGTCAAATGGGTATAAAATAACACTGGTCAACAAATTTTAAGGAATTTTTTGTATCTTTAATGAAAGTAGCCGATTCTTATGTATTTTTGCATGCTGAATTTGAAAATGATAGTGAAATTGTTTAATTAGTTCGCGTTTTTAAGATATCATGGTAATTATTGTGTAAGTACTGGTAAAAATTTATCCCACAACATATATGTATTTTAAGGAGCACACTCACTTCAATGTCGTTTCCTCTTGGCCTGTCTCTTGTACTCTGACTGTGTAGTGTCTCTTATTACTGACCAGCAGAAATCAGCCAGCATAGATGAATTCCACTTGCCCTGGTAACGTTTCTCAAGAGCTGAAATCTGCTGATGAAAACGTTCCCCATGTTCGTCACTTACTTCACCAAGGTTTGCCGGGAAAAAGTCGAAATGGGAATGGAGGAAATGAATTTTAGAGACATGTTACATCCCATTCTTTGGTACGCCTTCAACATATTATCCACCAATTCATCTGCATTTGGAGCTCTGTTGTTTCCAAGGAAATTTTGCGACACTGACTTGAACGAGACCCAAGCTTCTTTTTCTGCGCCCTCCAAAAGTGTCTCGAAATGTTCATCTTTCATCAGATTTCGTATATGAGGACCAACAAATATGCCTTCCTTGATTTTTGCCTCACTGAGTCGAGGGAACTTCTGGAAAAGATACTTAAATGCCTTTCCATCCTTATTGAGTGCCTTCACAAAATTTTTCATAAGCCCTAACTTAATATGTAACGGTGGTAGAAGTATTTTGTTTGGCTCTACTAATGGCTCGCACGAAACGTTTTTCACACCAGGCACTAAACGTTCTCTTAGAGGCCATTCCTTCCTTTCATAATGCTGTGACCTAGCACGGCTGTCCCACTCGCAAAGGAAGCAGCAGTACTTCGTGTAACCCTGCTGGAGACCAAGTAACATGCGACCACTTTCAAATCACCACATATGCTCCATTTGTGAGCGTTGTAGTTTATGTGGTGAAGCAGATATTGCATATTTTCATATGTCTCCTTCATGTGGACAGAATATCCAATTGGAATGGCAGCTTTTTCGTTTTTGTTATGAAGTAGTACAGCCTTAAGGCTTAGCTTAGAGGCATCAATGAACAACCTCCATTCGTCATCTCTGTATGTTATATTTAGAGCATTCATTAAACCAACAACATCTGTACACACCACGAAGTCACCATGTTTGATGAAGAAAGTCTCCAACGTGGATTGCCTAGTGCGGTACATGGATATTTGGACATCATCATGAAGAAGATGCCACTGTTGAAGGCGTGAGGCGAGCAATTCTGCCTTAGACTTCGGTAAGTCCAAATCTCTGATGAGGTCATTCAGTTCGTGTTGGGTGATTTTATGCGGTTCTGTAGACAGTTCACTGGGCACAAAGTCGGTATCTTGTGATGTTGTGGGATGTGCAATGTCTTCATCTGTACTCGTTACAGGATGCTCTTCGTCATCCAAATCGAGGGTGTCTGAGGAGGTAGGAGGATTGGGCACAGGTATGTCTTCGTTATGGGGCACAGGTCGAATGGCGGATGGAACATTAGGATACTTGAGGGTCCATTTTTTCTTCTTACTAATTCCACGTAATGGCGGAACCATGCAGAATAAACAGTCATCCACGTGGTTACTTTGTTCCCTCCACACGACGGGGATGCCGAAGCCCATTGACCTCGGTTTCCCATTGTACCACTCAAGTAATGTAGTTGCACATGTAATGCAGCATATATGCGGCGCCCACGTTTTGCCCTGATCTCCTAATTTGCACTTAAAATAAAGGTGGTACGCTTTCTTGATGGCAGGTGTTAACGTCTTCTTTTGCGATTTTAATGTTACTTTGCCGCAAATATAGCAAAAGTTATTTGAGTCATTAACGCATTTACGTGGCATTTTGCTTATAACGTCAATGAGAAACTGATCGCAAGATTACGCTTTAACACGCACTACACTCTATATGTCATGAAGTAACCACAGGTGCAAATTACGAGGAAACACTACAAAAGCACTTTGTCAAAATGTGAAATAACGTGTCACCACAACAAGCGTCACTCTAGAACTGAGCTAAAGGGATTTACGATGTACTCAAGATGGCGCCAGACAACGAGGTTGCCAAACGAGCACATTCTACAGTGTTGCCATATGTTATGCTTCAATGATATATTCATTTCAATTGGGAAATAATGAAAACAGGGCACCCGTGTATCTTCTAAACGCGAACCAATCATGCAAAATGAAGGTCATTTTCGGATTCAGCGACGTCGAATTACTAAAGAAATGATGGTTTCATCGAAGATACATTTTGGCTGTTGATTAGTGTAATAAGAGTTACCCACAAATTTCTGTGATTGCTATGACCCAATATACAGGGTGTTCCTAAATTATCTTTTCTATTTCCTTTAATTTACACAGGAAATAGGAAAGATAATTTAGGAACACAATGTGTATATGTAACGTTTCCATGGCAAGTAATTTAGATGTTAAAGTTGTCATGTTTCATATTTTGTATTTACTTATTTCTGACATGGACACGAATTTTGTATGCAGTATATACAGGGCGCGAAATAAGTCGGTTTACCGAAAATAATGAAATCACCTTGTGAAGACTAATATACTGACTTGGCAACACTGATTTTAGTACGCTGGGTGCAGTATTAAGTTGACTAGCTTGCTGTTTAGTACTGTTGAAATTGAAATCTGTGCAGTGTTAATTTTTATTTTTTTTGGTCCATACATGATGAACAGAAAATTAGACACCAAACAACGCGTCTACGGCCAGAAACCTCGGGACTTCGCTCACACGAAGACTTTGATACGCCAAGAGTTCAAAACGTTGAATAATAATAAAGAACTGTGCGCGCTGTTTGTTGTTCAGTGGTTCAAAAATGCAACGTGTGTATTCAACATGATGGAGGACACTTTGAACAATTTCTGTCATAAATAATAAATATTATCCTTCACAATGTGATCTCATTATTTTCGGAAACCGACTTATGCCGCACCCTATATATATATATATATATATATATATATATATATATATATATATATATATATATATATATATATATATATATACAGGGGCAAAAGTGGCGCATCATGGGCAAAAGTGGCGCATCATAGGAATTTTCAGTGTTGACTACAATATATTATTTTTTTCTTTTAGGTAAGGGATGGCTGCGAAATTAACAATAGACTAGAGCAGGGGTGCTCAGACTTCGGAGACCTTAGGGCAAAATTTGCTAACTATTATCTTTGGCGGGCACAAACACCAAAATTTTCCCCTAATTTATGAACTAAAAATAATGATTATGATTAGCTTTAAAATGCCTTTCAACATTATATTTTTTGGCAACAGCTAGAGTAGATTGGCATATTAAGCATATACATTTAGAATTTATGTTTGAGAAAAAGTAAATATCTTCCCATTCACTTTGAAAATTATACGTCCTTATAGTCTTATCACTGGTTCGTGTCGCCATTATGAAGCCCTGTCAATAAAAATAAAATTAAATAATGTAATTTAAAAAAAAAATATTTTGCGATCTAGCCACTAATATCAGAGGCTGAACTTTTACCACTTGAAACTTCAAAATCGGACACGCTGCCGGTCGAAATAATGCTAAACTTTTAATACTAAATGTGAAAACGTCAAATTACGTAATAAACGACTAAAAAATAGACACATTTCATGTTCGCATCCACACACAAGGTCACGCGGACAGGTCAAACGCGGAACTAAATATCGATCCGCCCACTCATCTTTATAAAATCAATAAAAATTCGAAAAGACACAGAAAGCCTAGCGAGTCGTTTCTAAAATGCCTTCTGATTGGTTGTATTTTCACGAAACACCCAATCAGCCAACTCGATTCATTATATCCGTTGAAATAGAATCGTCGCTTTAAGCGACACAGAAATTGGCGGAGCAAAGCAATGGTTTCAGACATGTTTTAAACATGTATGTGAGCGCTCTGCTCGCATGTAAAAATTCATTTCTAGTAATTTTTATATTGCCAGTTAAGATTTCATTTAGGCCGGCTATTCCAAAATAAACCAGCGGGCACATTCAAATCCATGGCGGGCACACGTGTGCCCGCGGGCACGGGTGTGAGCACCCCTGGACTAGAGGGTGAGCTTGGTTTTAATGTATGAAATACCAGGTATAACAAATCGATGAATCGGTGCATAATTTAAATTCTGTACCGATTCATCGATTTGTTGTACCTGGTAATCCATACCAAGCTCACCCTCTCGTCTATTGTTAATTTCGCAGCCATCCCCTACCTAAAAGAAAAAAAAAAAATTATAATCAACACTGAAAATTCCTATGATGCGCGACTTTTGCGCCACTATATATATATAAGAAAAACTGTATAATATTTCAATTTTACATAAACGTGATGATGTAATTTATACTGATACTTTAATAAGAATAATGCATTGACAGTTTCCTTTAAAATTGGCTAAAATGTCAGTTAATTTCCACACTAAAATTCTCAATACAAAATTCATGAAAATAATGACGAATCGACCGTGATTGTAACCGTAATCTAGACCATTTATTCTTCTTCGTGTAATCTTAATCCGGTTCATGACCTGATTTAAATTCCATTCGGATAATGAATAAATTATTACAGTATTTGCCGTTTCCCATTCTCATAAATTACTTTAGTTTCGTGTGTTTTTTATATATATATATATATATATATATATATATATATATATATATATATATATATATACTGTATATGCAAGCGAAACAATATTTGATAGTGTCTGATAATACTGTATGCAATAATAATTATTGTGTCAGACTGCCTCGCTTTCTAGTGTGTGTTTACACTTCGACAGAGATATAAATTGTAAAGAATGTCGCGTGTTCTGAACCGACTCTTAAGTTTCCAGTTTTCTTTGAGGCTTATATTTCCATGTATACTTCGCATTTTGCAAGTCGTTCTCCACTGAAGAAAGTACCTTTAGTTTAGAATTTTTTTTCATAATTTTATTTAAGAATTCATTTCAGACTTAACACTAAAGCAAACTTATATAATATATATATGTATAATGTATATATATAAAACAGTGGCTGCGAGACATTTATACCTTAGTTATAGAGTGAAATGTGAACTAACAGCCAATAAACCAATTGCCCATATTTGCACCATCCATCATGATAAAATCACTGGTATGCAACATATCTGATATTTCAACATAAATAACTGTTTTTTATGAATTCAGGTGTGCTGAATCCAAAAATCACATCCATTTTTTCTCATCACGTACAGTTTTCTGGCAAATACCTATCACCCATTTTGTATGGGTGTATATAAACATACACCGAATTATGCAATATATGTGTACAATATATACATAGAATGATTTATTCATTATATTTATACGCAGATACCATATATATATATATATATATAAGTAATAACCAGGCTACTGGTATAAAAAGAAATCATAATGATTTCACTATATTAATTCTAAACGTTTCGGCACTCAAGGTACCATCTTCAGTGACACATTTCAAAAACGTTTGACAGAAACGTTTGGAATTAATATAGTGAGATCATTATGACTTCTGAAATTTGAAAAGCTAGGCTGCAACATGAGTCTAAATGTTCACTTGCTTCACTCGCATTTGGAATATATTCTTGAAAACTTGGGTAGTGTGGGTGAGGAAGAAGGAGTAAGGTTCCATCAGGATATCAAGACTGCAAAAAAGATACCAAGGAAGGTGGGATGTCAACATGATGGCAGACTGCTGCTGCTCTTTGAAACGGGAAGGCCCGGAAGAAATGCAGCGCAAGAAGGAAGCAAAAAATACGACGATTTTGTCCTATTGATCAATCATGATTGATCTATTATGTATCAATTAAGTATCAAAGATGAATTTACTTTGAAATGTAGTCTTTTTATTTCTTATAATTTTGTATTCTTGGAAATTTAGTTGTTTAATATATACAGGGTGTACATAAAGTCAGGATCTATTTTTGTGAAGCACTTGGAAATTATATGGAATTCAATCATAAAATGATAAAGTGGTAACATTTATTAAATAATTAAAAGTAGGATTCGACGTGACGCCCATCAGTATCCCTGCACAGCTCAAATCGTTCCGCAGCATTTCTAAACACATTCTGGAGCATTTGCGGGGTTATGTTATCTGCAGCAGTTCGTATACGTGTACGTAAGTTTTCAAGACTCGTAATCTTCGTCTGATAGACGTGCGATTTGATAAAGCCGCATGCAAAGAAATCTAAAGGGGTTAAATCTGGTGATCTCGCTGGCCAAGGTCTGTTGCTTCCGCGTCCGATCCAGCGATTTGGAAAACGTCCATTTACATAATCCTGAACAATTTTGGCATAGTGACAAGGAGCACCATCATGTTGATAGACGACGGTACTAACAATCCTATCCCCGTCGTCTATCAACATGATGGTGCTCCTTGTCACTATAGATCCTGACTTTATGTACACCCTGTACTATGAATATATCTGACTTATATTTTGTGAAAAACCCTGACGTGATACATAAAAATGGTTGTGAAATTTGAAATCAGCATGGCACAATTGCGTAAGATCACGTCACGTAATAGAAATAAAACATCTCGTACTTTGGTTTGAAATGCAGACTTGTGATAATTAATCGCGGCTCTCCCATATTCATTTTGTGGATGATGTAACCAATTTTGGTCATGAAATGTTAATTATGTAAGGTTTAACCGAGTAAATTAAAGTTAGAAGAGATAAATATGGAAATTAAATAAACTAAAATAAACAGCTTACTTTCCATTCACTCCCATTCCCATTCCCATTCGCTCTCCATAAGTGTGAAATCCACATTTGAAAGACTTTCTTCTTTGTTTGAGAAAGAATGTCATTCGCATTCGCGGTAAAGGCACCAAATGAGAATGACTAATTTTCCTAACCTAACCCGACCTAACATTAGCTTAACCCGGAACAAAATGGGAAAGTCGTGGGTGATAATGAGAATGGCATGAAATGGGAATAGATTGATTTGAGAATTGTCTCCATTGAGATTCTAACTTGCGGATTTCTCTTTCTTGGTTGGAGCGAAATAGAAATAACAACCAGTAAACGTCGTACGGATAACTAAAACACTACAATTTTTTCTACTCTAAAATAATTATCTTGGTCGCGTGTTTCGTTTTATGCCAATATTTACGCGTAAAACTTCTGTCACTGATGCGGAAAACGATCCATTATTGCTAGCATAGTATGATATTAAGGCGTAATTACGCAGTGTCAAAACTGATAAGGTTCCAATTATTGTACCTTGTAGATGCTATATAAGTCGTTTCTCCGAAGCAAACAGAGCGGAAACACGATAGTCTATCAATAGAACGTTTACTGACACTCGCAATTTTCTGAGGAAGATAATATTTTGCGGTTAAATTTTAAGCTTGAATACTTTTCTATTTGAATGGATGTACAAGAATAGTTTTAATTAGTAAGGTCCAACACGACATTAAATTATGAGAGTTTTCACCCGAAAAATCATCAGTTAGAATAAGCCCCTCCCTTAGCCCCGCCCACTTTCCACCCCTTCTCCCTCCCTTTACTTGATTTACCTTCTTATAAACTCGGTCTGAGGATGGCCATTAGAGAAATTGAAACTTTGATTCGTACATCAAAGGAGGAAGGAAATTCACGTCAGGGAAAATGGGCTTTACGGATACTCTTCCGAAGACCGACATTTCAATGAGTATTTTATGTTAATTTTAATGGAATTCAAAAATAAAATTTATGAAATTTTAAATTATTTGATGAATTTTAAAATTGAAGAAGAAAAAAACTATATACAGTTATTTCAAATTCCAATAAAAGGAAATTTCAAATTTACTCCCTCTCTATTAGTTATCTTCCTTAGCACATAACTGTCAGTACTATTTATTCTTTTTTTTTCTTAAATCAGTTTCGACCCACAAAGGGAAAATGTGTATGTCTCCGGAACCAATTTAGGAAAATTTTAAAAATGATGTCTCCCTAACTTATGGGAGAACGCGGCCCTTTTTAATGCTTCCCAAAAATTCCCAAAAACATTTATAGGGAAATAATTTGCCTACATTTTTTTCCTTACATTTGCATTATAGATTGTAATACGCATTCATATGAATCAGTGGCGTTGCATGCAAAGCTATGTTGCAGGCTGAGTCAGGGTGGAATTAGGGACGGCTCTTCAAATAAGATATGCAAAATAGATTTAGGAAAATAATATTTTACATTTTTATTTTAAATAAACTTTCAACACTAATATATATATATATATGATGAATAAAACCACGAAGGAAAGGAAACACAGAAAGGTGCTCAAACGCTTTCGTCTAATGACATCCTCAGGAACACTGAAGTACATAGAAGGTTACAGCCTATATATAGGTAACAAAAAAAAAAATATATATATATATATATATATATATATATATATATATATATATACATATACAATAAACGGAGAAATGAAATTTAAAAAAAAAAATGTGGGATGGGCATACAACTTTGTAAGGAAACACTATCGATTTTTAGCACAAGATCAAACTACCGATTTTTAGCACAAGATTAAATTAATTGTTTCCAACCAATGTTATAAAAAAAAATAATACAAATTTATACTGGAAATCTGCCCGGGTTTTATCACTCTACCCATCTTGTATATAAAAATAAATTGAAAAATAAAAGTTATTAGAGTGGCATACAAGTTTACCAAAGATTTAGCGTTCTACCCTTCTTATCTAAATCTTTTCTGAAGGAATTCAAAACAACAGGATCGAGTTGAAAAAGACCTTTGCTTATGTTGAAGTTATTTGAAAGTTGGATAATGGCAGACTCAAGAATATTTCTATTAACAATGTTGCCAGAGTGAAATAAAACTGAAGCATTATTCCAATCAATACAGTGGGATAACTCTGACAAATGGACAAAAAGGGCACTGGACGACTGTCCTGTTCTAACAGAATATTGATGCTGTTTTATACGTGTGTGCAAATCCTTTCCCGTCTGACTTATGTAAAAGGAATCACATTGTTTACAACCAATTTTATAGATAATGCCTGAATTATTGGTAGGGCTATTTTTTACTACATATTTTTCACAATATTGTAATATGAAAATACTACATTAATATCCAAAAGTTTAAGTACATTAGCAATGCCTAAAAAGCCCGGGAAAAATGGAAGTACTAAAATATTTTTTGACAAAGTACGAGTGTTATTATTGACACGATAGAAAGTTCGTTTTGCCTTGTTGAGACAAGATTCCATAAACGCAGATGGATAACACAGATCACTTCCAATACCGTTGATTTTTTCTAATTCGGCATTGATGTATTCCGGACTGGCGATCCTAAGGGCGCGGAGAAACATTGAAGAAAAAATGGCCTTCTTAGTAAGGGTGTCTCGTCCCGAGTAAAAGTGTACGTAGGACAAATTGTTTGTTTTTTTCCGATAGATACTGAACTTAAAACCTGGGCTTTCCCTATGTACACGCACATCCAAAAACGGAATTGAATTGTCTTGTTCCACTTCTAAAGTAAACTTAATGGAGGGAACTTGATCATTTAACTGAAGGAGGAAGTTATCCAGGTCACGATTCATGGGCCAGATACACAAAATATCGTCGACGTACCGCAACCAAGGGATGCCAACCCCCAGGATTCTCGGAATGTAAGTAATTTCGAAAAACTCCATATAAATATTGGAGAGGAGGGGCGACAAGGGGTTGCCCATGGCCATCCCAAAAACTTGTTGATAATACTCGTTATTGAAAGTGAATTTACAGTCTTTGATGCAAAGCTTAATAAGTTCCAAAACAATGTGTGAAGGTAGTGGCAGGTCATACTTATGTAATTCTTGGGAGAGAAAGTCAAGCATATCATCAATCGGCACTTTTGTAAACAATGAACAAACGTCAAAACTGATCAATCTATCGTTAGTTTCAGTACGTGCATTATTCAATTTTTCAGTAAGATCCATGGAATTTTTTACATGTGAATCAGAGATAGTTCCGAGAATGGGGGACAAGACTTTGACAAGCCATTTAGATAAGAAGGGTAGAACACTAAATCTTTGGTGAACTTGTATGCCACTCTAATAACTTTTATTTTTCAATTTATTTTTATATACAAGATGGGTAGAGTGATAAAACCCGGGTAGATTTCCAGTATAAATTTGTATTTTTTTTTTTTATAACATTGGTTGGAAACAATTAATTTAATCTTGTGCTAAAAATCGGTAGTTTGATCTTGTGCTAAAAATCGATAGTGTTTCCTTACAAAGTTGTATGCCCATCCCACAATCTTTTAATAATTTTTTTTTTTTAATTTCATTTCTCCGTTTATTGTATATGTATGCATGTATATATGTGTATATAATATATACACACATATATACATACATACATATACAATAAACGGAGAAATATACATATATATATATATATACATATATATATACATATATATATATATATATATATATACACATATATATTATACTATATATATATATATATGTGTATATATATATATATATATATATATATATATATATATATATATATATATGTATATTTTTTTTTTTTGTAACCTATATATAGGCTGTAACCTTCTATGTACTTCAGTGTTCCTGAGGATGTCATTAGACGAAAGCGCTTGAGCACCTTTCTGTGTTTCCTTTCCTTCGTGGTTTTATTCATCATAAATATTTTTCACGTGTTACTTTTGTGAAATAATTTTCATATATATATATATATATATAATTATATATATATATATATGATATCTGTCTGTCTGTCCGTTTATACTAGGGATGTCACGGGTACCCGATCGGGTAATGTACTACTCGATTGATACCCGACCCGATCGGGTAATTGCTAAAAAATTGGGTACGGGTAGTAAAAACCAAATTCTAATCTAATTTTAATTTTATTGTTTTGCAGGTTTCTTGATATATTTTTTGTATAATATTTTTTAACAAAACATTCAAAATGGCAAATCGTAGTATGGTTTGGGACTATTTTGTCATTGATAAATTAGATAATAGTAAAGCCAAGTGCTTGAACTGCACACAGTTAATAAGTCGCGGTACTAAGCTAACAAATTTTGGAACGTCTTCAATACCCGATCGGGTATTACACTTCGGGTACCCGTACCCGATTACCCGGGAAAAGCGCTACCCGTTCCATCCCTAGTTTACACGCCAAAACTGCTCGGCTAATCTTCACCAAATTTAGTAGATACATTAAGGGAAAACCAGGGAAGATTTTAATAACACACCCACCCTTCCTAGCTTTTTTTTTTGTGGGTTTTTTGCTGCGAAAGGCGCAGCGGGCGTTCTAGCATATATATATATAGAGGGTGGGCCGTAAGTTTCCATACATAGGAAAAATTAAACGTTTGTTTTTATGTTTCAGATACCCTAAGAATATGCGTTTGACGTAAGATCTTGTTTACCGATGAAGCAAATTTTTACGTCAATGGAGAGGTTAATCGGCAAAACATACGTTATTGGAGTAATGCTAACCCTAACTGGCTGAGTCCGACGAAGATGCAAGGTGCCGGTAAAGTGATGGTGTGGGCCGGGATATGGGGTGACAGAATTATTGGACCAATTTTTGTCAGTGGAAATCTTAATGCCGAAAGGTATCTTAACATGTTGGAAGAAGAGATTTTCCCATCCCTGCTAAACGAGGAAGGTAACTTCCCAGTTTACTTCCAGCAAGATGGAGCTCCACCTCATTATGGTCTTGACGTGCGTCGGTATTTGGATCAGCAGTTTCCGGATGCTTGGATTGGTCGGCGTGGTCCTGTGGAGTGGCCTCCCAGATCCCCAGATCTCACCCCCCTTGATTTCTATCTTTGGGGGCACTTGAAGGCCATGGTGTATCAGGAAAAGATACGAGACATAAATCATCTAAAGGAACGTATCACCAACGCCATTACAAGCATAACGTCAACTGTGCTAATGCGTGTTCATCAACAGTGGGGAACACGTATTGAAATGTGTTTTCAAAACAATGGCAACCATGTAGAGCATATTATATAAATAAAAATGGTTGTCCATAAAAAAATGTTTATTTTTCCTATGTATGGAAACTTACGGCCCACCCTGTATATATATATATATATATATATATATATATATATATATATATATATATATATATACTGTATATATATATATATATATATATATTGTCGTAACCATGAAGTTTGCATGAAAAAATCTTTTGTAAAATAAGTGCAGAAATTTTAGTTTTAAGGTTTCGTTGTGTACATCTCTGAAAGCAAGGTGGTTTGGCTTATAAATATTCATGAACGAATAAATCAGAAATGTTTCAGATTGTTTAACGTTTGTTCTATCTTAATTCGGATTCTCAGGGAAGTGATAAAGCCGAACCACGTGGGGACAGAGGTTTATCACCGAGACCCGACCCCAACGGGAAGGGCAATCCAACGGATTTGGGTGTATATGCAAATGGTTGGGTTCCTCTTTCGCTGGGTCGAAAATTTTTGGATTCGTTTCGCGGGATGGTGCGACTTTTGTAAGGCAGATTCGAAGACGCTTGCTAAAATTGAACCACGACGTGAGTCATAAAATTGGGACTTCGAATCTGTTAACTATATTTAAATGTATTTTTGGGAAGAAGGAGGGGTCTATACTCGGAAGTCAGGCCCAGCTCCAATCAGGGGGCCCAGGATCCTAGGAAACGTAGTAAAGACGCCTTCTTTCCCTCTTGTATGGGTAATAACCTTCTGGGGGACGGCCTTGGGAGAAACAAATGGTTTGATAGGCTTTCAGAACATTGGAAGGCGGGGTCCTTCAAAATTGTAAAGTAAATTCTAAAATTGTTAAGTCAGTTGGTAGTCGTCCTCCTTGAAATTAACTGTGGCTAAATAAACCCTATTAGACTTGTGGTGTAAGAAAATTTAGAATTGAAAGTATAAACTGTCCGGATTGAAATTAAGAACTTGTATTGCATTTCATTCGTTTACGCGGAACTTGTGCATAAGAATTTTATTGTTAGCGACCTTAACCGAGAACTTGGTTGGATCTCAATTAATGTTAGCCAACGGACCAAGAATTTTGTGAACTTTACATTAATTTAATTTGGTTCAAACTAAATGCTAAACGGGGCACGTATGTGCCCTAGTTTACTGAACCCGTCAATTTGGGTTCGGAAGGAATTCCCGTTAGTTGGTAGAGTGTCGTTTTGGTTTTGGGCGGGCCGTAACTCTGTGGTCCGTACGCAGCACAATTGAGAGTAATTTGTCATCTGCAGTCGTAAGTAGAATAATTCTTCAAATTTCATCGTCGATTTCGACCACTTCATTTCTCGTTATTTGTTTTGTTGCACTAAAATATAAAGCCCCTCTATATAAATTACTTAAATTCAGATAACTGTGAACTTTTTCTTTGGATTTATAATTGAATTGTATTTTACGGAAAATTGGTAAATTTAAACGATTTAAATTCAGATAACTGTGAACTTTGTCTTTGAATTTAAAATTGGATTGCATTGTATGGAAATTGATAAATTTACTTCAGAATAAATTTCTAAATTCATGTACTGTTTCGAGTGACATTTAATAAACTTTATAAGAGGGCGTGTGTTGTTTTAGATACCTTGCAATAGGCCTCTCTTGTAAGCTGAGGGTGAATTGACATTCAAAGTAGGCTTCTGGAAAGCCGAAGGAACTTACGCCTATCAATTTAAAGGGCCATCCGTCTGGATAGGCCGAGTCATCCTGGACGAAAATAAGAAATAATTTGAAATAGAATTAAAGGGTAGCGCCCAACTTAAAGGGTGTCAGTGAAGTGAATTAACGTAATTAAAAGGGTGTCCAGCACCATAAATAAATAAACGGGTTGGGCACTGCATAAATGGTGTCAGAAGTTGCAAAAGAAATAGAGGTGCGCAGTACCTAAGTAAAAGAGTTGCGCACGACAATATATATATATATATGAGATGAATTTCACAATTAAACACGTGAAATGAATGAAGAGAGCAGGCAAGATGCCCACAATATATACTGTACAGCGGGACGAAAACAAAGAGATTAGCACATAATTAACAAGACTTAATGAGAGGCAGAAGGAATTTAAACATGATATGGTCAATTTTATACATTCCCACACTGTTATTGAAATTATTTTTAAAATGGATAAATGCACATTCTAGAATATTTCTTTCAATTATATCACTATTTTTAACAAGCGTTTTAGACCTATCCCACTTGATGCTATGAGTACATCTATACATATGGTTAAACAACACATTAGAATTATTTGCTCTTCTACACGCATATTTATGCTATTTTACCCTAATATCTAACGTTTTACCCGTTCGGCCTATATATACACTAAGTTACATTGTGTACATCCAATCGAATACACACAACCAACAACATTATCCGGGCTATTCTTAATTAGGTGTGATTTAACAGTATTATTATACTTAAAGACTTCATTGATGCCAATTGCTTTAAGTAAGGTCGGAAGATATTGAAAATTAACATGGTAAGGTAGGCTCAGGATATTTTTACGCTCAAAATCCTTTACAGCTACATTATTATAATACCTATTCTCGGCTTTCCTAAGACAATTATCTAAAAATGAAATAGGGTAACATAATTTAGTGCCAATATTCATGATATTGCATAATTCGGAATCTAAAAATTCAGGACTGACAACTCTCAGTGCTCTAAGAAGCATAGAAGAGAAAATAGAAGATTTTATCGGGGGTGATGGTCAGAATAAAAATGTACATAAGAGTTATTATAAGTAGGCTTGCGATAAGCTTCATATTTGAACTGATTAGAGCAGTGCTCTTCAACCTATTGCGCAGTCGTATACCCTTTACAAACATCACCAAATAGTCATATACCCTCGATACCTGGATCAGGAAAGAAAAGGAAAACAATCATTTATTAGGATCACTTCCTCACAAATTCAACAAAAATCACGATTCCCTACAAAAATTATGAACTTATTTTATAAATAATATATATATATATATTATATATATATATATATATATATATATGAATAGTTATAATTAATGTGGTGGCTGTTGTTGGATTTTTGCAATATTTTTGAAAACCTTGGAGTAAAGCGGCTTTCCAGGGCTCCCCTCATGAGCGTATGGAGATCCTGTATTGAGTTGCTCTTCTTCGATTTGATCTCTGTTAAACAGGAAAACTTTTTTACGCATAGAATAGTAAATAGGTGGAATAGTTTGCCGGTAGAAGTAATTAGTAGCACGTCTATGAACATGTTTAAAAATCGATTAGACTCATATGTTGATAGATTGGGTATAGTTTAACCCTTTAAGGATTGAAGGTACAAATTGCTAAAGTTTCAAATACAAGCATTCATAACTTAACCTTACAAAAAATTCAGGGCTTAAAGGGTTAAGGTAGTAAAATTAAGGCTTTGTGGTTCGGAACCCACGTAAAATTGTAGGTCCTCTCTGCCACCACGGAGGACATGCACAATACACAATTACGAACATGGTTAGGCAGACCAGCCATGAGTGAATCTTAGGGTCTTTGTTAGTCTGAAACATTATAACATATGTGTGTGTGTGTGTATATATATATATTTATATATGGATAAATGAAGACGACGGATAATATTACACAAGCCGTAGGGAAACTAAAAACACACTCAGCGGCAGGACCGGAGAAATGGAATGCCACACTGATCAAAAACTACAAGAATGCAATAGCTGAGCCCCTATACTGGATATGGAGACGATCACTAGACACGGGAGAAATACCGGGCATCATGAAGAGCGCAAACATAGTCCCAATATATAAAGGAGGAGATCGATCCGAGGCCAAAAACTATAGGCCAGTGTCGCTTACATCTCATCTCACTAAAATATTTGAAAGAAAAGTTAGACAGAAAATCTGACTTTTTGGAAACTCAGAAAACATTCAATGATAACCAACACGGGTTTCGGTCAGGCAGATCATGCCTATCACAACTAATGGAACACTACAACAACATTATTGATGCACTTGAAAGTAAGGAAAACTATGTTATACTATACACAGACTTTGCTAAAGCGTTCGACAAGTGTGACCATAGAATCATAATACATAAACTGAAATATATGGGAATAACAGGAAAAGTAGGGAAATGGATATATAATTTCCTTATTGAACGGCGGCAAGTCGTTACAGTACAAAGAGTATCTTCATCAGAATCAGAGGTCCTCAGCTCAGTACCACAAGGAACAGTATTAGCTCCACTACTCTTCATAATCATGCTAACTGACATAGATGAGGACGCTACCAGAGACAGCACAGCAACATCCTTTGCGGATGACACAAAGATCAGTAGAAAAATAAGAAACCCAGAAGATATAGGATCTCTACAAACAGAATCTACAAGTGGACGGAAGACAACACTATGAAGTTTAACACCGAGAAATTTCAGCTATTACGGGACGGAAAAAGAGACAGGAAATTCAAAGAAATTCTAGAGCAAAAGATTTAGTGGTTGTAATGACTGATGATGCGAAATTTGAAACACAAAATAAGATAGCAGTAAACAGAGCAAAGAGAATAACGGGACAGATATTGAGAACCTTTAAACGAAGGGATAGGAATGTAATGATTCCTCTACTGAAAGCCCTGATCATACGTAAATTGGAATACTGCTCGGTCCTAACATCCCCATATAAAAAAAAAGACATCAGACAGCTGGAAGGGATCCAGCTGTCTGTTTCACAGCGAAGATCAATGGGTGGAAAGAACTAAATTACTGGGAAAGGTTACGCGAACTAGACCTATATTCACTGGAGAGCAGAAGAGAAAGATACACCATTATTTACACTTGGAAAATAATGGAGAAACTAGTCCCTAATCTTACTCTGAACCCTATAACTCCCCAAACAACGGTGGAAGGTAGAAACGGTAGACTGTGTCGTATTCCCAAATTGAAGGCGAGACAGGGAACATCCTTAACCCTGAAAGAAAATAGTTTTGTAGTGAGAAGACCAAAACTGTTTAATCAGTCGCCCAAAGACCTAAGAAACACGAAGGGAGTTGCAGTGGACATCTTCAAAAGAAGACTAGACGCCTGGCTCAGATCAAACCTCGATGAGCCGGGCGTACCTGGCTATGTTAGGTGGAGAGCACAAGAAACCAACTCACTACTTCACCAGGCCAACTCGAGAGGAGGGGCGACAAGCTTGACCTTCGCGAAATGAGGAATCTTCGCGCGAAACCTTTGTAAGGTTGTAAGGTAAGGTAAGGTTTATACACACTGTGTGTATATATATATATATATATATATATATGGGAATGAACTCAGAATGGTCCCCTGAGGTTTTCTATGATACACACAGACCGTGCGTGGAACAAGGAACTCTTCTCGGATCATTAAATCCACAATAGTCCGAATGAATAATGGTAAATGACAAATACCATAGTTTTTCTTTTTCATGATGCTAGCCCAACGTGGGCAACGGGTCACTCGCAAAGATGTCCCATAAATATAGCTTCCCTCACCAGCTATCTGCAAAGCAGACAGGATCCAGCTTTGGGACATGGATCCCAAAGCTGGATCCTGTCTGCTTTGCAGATAGCTGGTGAGGGAAGCTATATTTATGGGGCAACTTTGCGAGTGACCCGTTGCCCACGTCGGGCTAGCATCATGAAAAAGAAAAACTATGGTATTTGTCATTTACCATAACTTATTCGGACTATTGTGGATTTAATTATCCGAGAAGAGTTCCTTGTCCACGCACGGTCTGTGTGTATCATATATATATACTGTATATATATATATATATTATATATATATATATATATATATATATATATATATATTATTATATATATTACATATATATATATATATATATATATATATATATATATATATATATATATATATATATATACACATTTAACTGCAATGACCACGCAGTATATTAATGTATAGAAACGACGTAAGTATAGAGGAGTGTTCTGCACACGAGGAAGAGAAATAACGAACAAATGAAAAATGAGGTGACCGCCCGGGAATCGAACCCACGATCTTCCGATTGCCGGTCAGATATGCTACAACAACTACACCACGGGCCTCGATCAGTCAGAAGTCGTAATTCTCCTACATAGGGCAGAAACCAATGCCTTGAGAGGGCACCCTCGCAAATCGTGAATATGTACATTTAACTGCAATGACCACGCAGTATATTAATGTATAGAAACGACGTAAGTATAGAGGAATGTTCTGCACACGAGGAAGAGAAATAACGAACAAATGAAAAGTGAGGTAACCGCCCGGGAATCGAACCCAGGATCTTCCGATTGCCGGTGAGATATGCTATCCACTACACCACGGGCCTCGACCAGTCAGAAGTCGTAATTCTCCTACATAGGGCAGAAACCAATGCCTTGAGAGGGCACCCTCAAAAATCGTGAAAATGTACATTTAACTGCAATGCCCACGCAGTATATTAATGTATAGAAACGACGTAAGTATAGAGGAGTGTTCTGCACACGAGGAAGAGAAATAACGAACAAATGAAAAATGAGGTAACCGCCCGGGAATCGAACCCAGGATTACGACTTCTGACTGGTTGAGGCCCGTGGTGTAGTGGATAGCATATCTCACCGGCAATCGGAAGATCCTGGGTTCGATATATATATATATATATATATATATATATATATATATATATATATATTATATATATATATATATTATATATATATATTATTATTATATACATATATATATATTATTATTATATATATACATATATATATATATATATATATCTATATTATTATTCATATATATATATTATTATTTATATATATATAAATATATATAATATATATATATATATGTATTATATATATATATATATTATTATTATATATATATTATTATTATCTATATTATTATTTATATATATATATTATTATTTATATATATATATATATATATATATGAAAAATTATTTCACGAAAGTGACACGTGAAAATATTTATGATGAATAAAACCACGAAGGAAAAAGAAACACAAAGGGGTGCTCAAGCGCTTTCGTCTAATGACATCCTCAGGAACACTGGAGTGAAAGGACAGATCAAGGCAATATATAGGTTACAAAAATAAACATACATACATACATATTCATATATATACATACATATATATATACATATATATATACACACATATACATATATATAGTAAGCATAGAAAAAATTGTGGGTGGAGAAAACATTTGTATGGGAGATTGACACTTTTAGCACTTCAGCCGACATTCAATATAAATTCAAATGGCTTGTTTATGAAACAGGTCCTTCGTGGTTTTATTCATCATATATATATATATATATATATATTTATTTACATATATATATATATTATTATATATATATATATATATATATATATATGATGAATAAAACCACAAAGGAAAGGAAACACAAAATGGTGCTCAAGCGCTTTCGTCTAATGACATCCTCAGGAACACTGAAGTACATAAAAGGATGACAGCCTATATATAGGTTACAGAAAAAAAATAAATAAATAAATAAATAAATAATATATATATATATATATATATATATATATATATATATATATATATATATATATGCAATAAACGGAGAAGTAAAAATAAAAATTAAAAATTAAAGGATTATCAGAGAGGCATACATATTTGTAAGGAAAAAATATCGATTTTTAGCACAAGATCAAATGAATTATAAAAATACAAATTTATACTGGAAATCTGCCCTGGTTTTACACTCTGCCTTTTTTGGTTAAGTTTCGATGTATATAAAAATAAAATGAAAATTAAAAGTTAATAAAGTAGCATACAAGTTTACCAAAGATTTAGTGTTCTACCCTTCTTATCTAAATCTGTTTTGAAGGAATTCAAAACAACAGGATCGAGTTGAAAAAGACCTTTGCTTATGTTGAAGTTATTTGAAAGTTGGATAATGGCAGACTCAAGAATATTTCTATTAACAATGTTGCTAGAGTGGAATAAAACTGAAGCATTATTCCAATCAATACAGTGGGATAACTCTGACAAATGGAGAAAAAGGGCACTGGACAACTGTCCTGTTCTAACGGAATATTGATGCTGTTTTATACGTGTGTGCAAATCCTTTCCCGCCTGACCTATGTAAAAGGAATTACATTGTTTACACCCAATTTTATAGATAATGCCTGAATTATTGGTAGGGCTATTTTTTACTATGATATTTTTCACAATATTGTTATATGAAAATACTACATTAATATCCAAAAGTTTAAGTACATTAGCAATGAATAAAAAACCCGGGAAAAAGGGAAGTACTAAAATATTTTTTGACAAAGTACGAGTGTTATTATTGACACGATAGAAAGTTCGTTTTGCCTTCTTGAGACAAGATTCCATAAACGCAGATGGATAACACAGATCACTTCCAATACCGTTGATTTTTTCCAATTCGGCATCGATATATTCCGGACTGGCGATCCTAAGGGCGCGGAGAAACATTGATGAAAAAATGACCTTCTTAGTGGGGGTGTCATGTCCCGAGTAAAAGTGTACGTAGGACAAATTGTTTGTTGTATTCCGATAGATACTAAACTTAAAACCTGGGCTTTCCCTATGTACACGCACATCCAAAAATGGGATTGAATTGTCTTGTTCCACTTCTAAAGTAAACTTAATGGAGGGGACTCGATCATTTAACTGAAGGAGGAAGTTATCCAGGTCACGATTCATGGGCCAGATACACAAAATATCGTCGACGTACCGCAACGAAGGGATGCCAACACTCAGGATTCTCGGAATGTAAGTAATTTCGAAAAACTCCATATAAATATTGGAGAGGAGGGGCGATAAGGGGTTGCCCATGGCCATCCCAAAAACTTGTTGATAATACTCGTTATTGAAAGTGAATTTACAGTCTTTGATGCAAAGCTTAATAAGATCCAAAAAAATGTGTGAAGGTAGTGGCAGGTCATACTTATGTAATTCTTGGGAGAGAAAGTCAAGCATATCGTCAATCGGCACTTTTGTAAACAATGAACAAACGTCAAAACTGATCAATCTATCGTTAGTTTCAGTAGGTGCATTATTCAATTTTTCAGTAAGATCCATGGAATTTTTTACATGTGAATCAGAGATAGTTCCGAGAATGGGGGACAAGACTTTGACAAGCCATTTGGAGAGTTTATTAGTAATAGAGCCCACCGAGCTAATAATAGGGCGCATAGGGTTGCCAGGTTTGTGGGTTTTAATAAGACCGTAAAGGTAGGGCAGAGAAGGTGAAGTGGACATGAAAAGCGGAATTAAGTCCTTATGATCTTTGAGAATGCGTTTCAAGCCACTATTAAATGATTTGATGACGTCATCCTGCGGGTTCTTCCTAAGTTTGCTGTATGTGGCGGGGTCCTGGAGAAGCTCGTTCATCTTTCCGATGTAGTCCACTTTGTCCATAATAACTATGGTGTTAGCCTTGTCTGCTTTAGTAATAAGGAGCTCCCCATCTTTTTTGAATTGTGAGAGGCTATATATATATATATATATATACAATATATATAATATATATATATATATAATTATATATATAATTATATATTATATATATATATATATATATATATTACATTATTTTATATATATATATATATTATATATATATATATATATATAATATATAATATATATATATATATATATATATTATATATATATGTATATATTATATATATATATACATATATAATATATATATATATATATATATATATTATATATATATATATATATATTATATATATATATATATATAAGTTATATATAATATATATATATATATTATTTATATATATATATAATATATATATATATTATATATATTTATATATATACATATATTATATATATGTATGTATATAATATATACAGTATATATAAATATTAATATGTAATATATATATATTTATATATATATATATAGATATATATATATATATTATATATTATATATATATTATGTATATCTTTATATATATTGTATATTTATATATATATATATGATTATTTATATATATATGTATATTTATATATATATATGTATATTAGATTTATATATATATATATATATATATATATTATATATATATATATATATATATATATAATGTTATAATGTGTTATAATATTTCAGACCAACAAAGACCTAGGATCCACTCATGGCTGGTCTACCTAATTGTTTCGTAATTGTGTATTGTGTGTCTTCTTCCGTGGTGGCGGAGGGACCTACAATTTTACGTGGGTTCCGTACCACAAGAACATAAGAAATTTATGTAAAAACTGCCTGTACATTGGCAACGACCAATTTTTACGACACTAAATAATTATCAATTTAAAACTAATTAATTATCGATTTAAAACTAAAGATAAAATCTCTGGATCCAGAGGATGAAGTCATAACAGACTACTATCCACAAATATGTTACACTCTATATCTATTTATAACCGACATGCAAATATATCAGGTTCAAAGGATCCAGTCAATTTCATTACGGTATCCATCCAACCAAAAATAAGTCACGATCCATATCGATTGCGAACCAAGTCAAAATTTACCACCATATACATTACAATATATATACTTGGGAGGAAATGTGTAGGTGTGGCTGTAAAGACTGTACAGTAATGTAAAAATGTGTGTGCACCCATTATGGGTCTCCCATTTAAAGGTGTTTGTGGGGCAAGTGAAGATCATGAGTTTTTCAATAACTCACAGTACTATGGGGGCACCGCTCGGCGGAGGAATCTCTTTAAATGGGGTGTGTAAGTTCAGAGAGTATCCCCTGACCCAAGATGCTGCCTCCCTATATCCCACAACACTTGTGTTGAGCTGTGGGATCTATCCCCACAAAGCCTTAATTTTACTACCTTAAACTATACCCAATCTCTCAACATATGCGTCTGATCGATTTTTAAACATGTTTATAGACGTGCTACTAATTACTTCTACCGGCAAACTATTCCAGATATTTACTATTCTGTGCATAAAAAAGTTTTTGGCAACTGTTGTCTCTAACCTTCTACTTGTCAACTTACACCCGTTATTTCTAGTCCTATTATATTCAGATATTTTGAAAAAGCTATCTCTATCTACGTTATCGAACCCATTCATAATTTTGAAAACCTGGATTAGATCACCCCTTAGCCTCCTGGTCTCGAGTGTAGTGAGTTTTAACTCCTTAAGCCTATCCTCGTACGACTTTGACCTAAGCGACGGAATCATCTTAGTTGCTCGTCTTTGAACTCTTTCGATTTCGTCTATATCTTTTCGCATATGCGGATTCCAAAATTGGATCGCGTACTCCAAATGGGGTCTAACTAATGATTTATAAAGAGGAACTATAATATCGCGCGATTTGTACTAAAAATTCCGAGCTATAAAACCTAACACTTTGTTCGCCTTATTGACCGCTGCTGTACTTTGTTTCGCTACTTTTAAATCACCAGTGACTATAGCTCCTAAATTTTTGTCCTGATCTACGCTTGTTAACTCTTTCCCTGACATACTATACGCAAAATTACCGTTACGCGAACTTATATGCAAAATTTTGTACTTATCGACGTTAAATCTCATTTGCCATGTGACTGACCAATCAACGATTTTATTTAGATCTTCCTGGATTTTACCTCTATCTTCGTCATTAATCGCTCTACTACCCAGCTTCGTGTCATCCGCAAACTTTGAAACTGTACTGACTAGGCCGACATCTAAATCGTTAATATATATAAGGAAAAGCAAGGGGCCCAATACAGAACCCTGAGGAACGCCACTCGCTACATTAGCCCAACACGACTCCGCTCCATCAACGACCACCCTTTGTTTCCTACCTCGCAAACACTCTTCTATCCAATTTATTACTACACCCCTGATTCCATGAGCCTTAGATTTTCAATGAGTCTTTTGTGCGCACGGTGTCAAACACTTTTTGAAAATCTGAATACACTACATCAACCGCTCGATGTCTATCGTAAGCGTCAACCACGCTTTGGAAAAATTCTAAAAGATTAGTTAAGCAAGATTTGTTTCGCCTAAAACCGTGCTGCGTATTTCTAACTAGTTTATGCAATTCTAAGTGTTCGACTATACGATTCTTAATTACTGATTCCAGTAGCTTACCTACAACAGACGTTAAACTGATTGGCGTATAATTTCCCGCCGCACCTTTATCGCCTTTCTTAAAGATAGGTGTTACGTTTGCTAACTTGAAATTATCTGGTACGCACCCCTCAGAAATAGACGCATTAAAAATCTTTGTTAGCGGCACAACAATGCTATCTTTTAATTCTCTTATTTGTATAGGATATATGGAATCCGGCCCCGGTGATTTACGCGTTTTCATTTTATCAATATAGCGTATTACCTCCACTTCACTAACCACTATATTAGCCAAAATATTACCATTATCAAAAGGTATTATGTCTATGACCGTAGGGATATTCGTTACATCTTCTATAGTAAAAACTGACGTAAAAAATTCGTTTAGCAAGGTAGCCATTTCCTTGTTTTCAGAAACTAGATCTCCGTTTACATTTTTCAAAGGCCCCAAGACGCTTTTTACTGGATTTCTATTATTGACGTATTGAAAGAATCGCTTGGGTTTTCTTTACCGTCACGAGCTATGGAGATTTCAAATTCGCGCTTGGACTTTTTATTACACTTTTCGCTTCACCTTAGAGATATGTAGTTGTTTCGTAACCACAAATGTCTTTATCGCACTTATGTGGCCTATAAGCCCTATCTCTACTCTTTATAATGTCTCCACTGTAGAAGTAAACCACAAGGGCTTGTTGTTTACTTTCGCACGCTTAATTTTGTCGGTACACATTCCTATTTATAGTCCTAAATACTGTTCGAACGATTCCCACATTAGTTTTACGTTGGAGTTCCCATTACGTTTTCCCAATTGACGTGTGACAATTTATTCGAAATTTACTAAGTCTGCGTGCTGGAAGTTAGGAATTTTAGTCGAGTTAGCTGGTTTCGAGTTACTTACTGAGAGGACAAACTCTACCATATTGTGATCGCTATTGCTCAACGGTTCTATTACTTGAAGATCAGTAATTATCCTATCATCTGTAGTAGGTACTAAATCTAAAATACTGTCGAACCTCATAGGTTCCCTAACCTTTTGAATAAGAAAGCTATCTTCGAGAAAATTAACTAAACGATTACCTTCCGCGTCTCCCTGCATTGTATCGTAATTTACGTTAGCGCAATTAAAGTCACCCATAACTAAAGCCTGCTCACTACCGATTATTCTCTTTAGTTCACGATATAACGCTTCGTCCGTATCAGCTGTTTGATTAGGGGGCCTATATATAACCGCAACAACAAGTTTGAAATCGTTCAATTTAAGTTTGCTATAGTCGAATCTATCGGTTGGAATGAGTGCTTTAATTTCTATAACGTTCGCTATATTATCTTTGATATACAACATAGCACCGCCTCCTCGCCTACCTATTCTGTTTTTAACAAAAAGTCTATAACCTTTAATTTGATACTTCCCTACAAAGTCACGAGTTTTAGTGCTAAGCCACTATTCATTTATCGCAATTATATCATAGTCTTTACAAGCAATTAAAGAAAAAATTCGTTTCTTTTATTTCGTAGGGTACGAGCATTTAAGGATAGAACCTCCAAATTGTTTGTAATTGCGACAACTTCGCGAACGCAGTGGAAATTTATGGAATTTACGCTGGGACCGTTCGAGTTACGGCAGCCTGAAAAGAAGAGACAGTATTATGAAATAGTCTTCCTAAACGCGCAGCTCCAACGTCATTAAGATGAAGTACATCTCCGAGGAATAAGTCCCTCCTGCCATAGAAACTGTTCCAAAAATTCGCAAAATGCACTCCTTCCTGTTGGCAAAGAGACTTTAGGTTATTGTTAATATAGGTCGCCTTGCTGTAGAAATCGTTACGATGGATAATTCGCGGAAGTATACCTGTTAAAACAATCTTATTATTTTTTTCCTTTAGTGGCTGTAGTAAGTCCCTGTACCTAGCCAGCAGTTCTTCCGATCTAGAATTTAAAACGTTATTAGTACCGACATAAATAACATACGTTGTGTCCTCAGACGTACCGTCTGTAAATTGGTCAACACTATTAGTTATATCCTTCACCCTTGCACTAGGATAGCAGTAACGGCGTCTACGACGAGGGTTTCTCCCACAGAATTCCTCGAGCTGTTCTCGAACAATGGAATCACCAACGAGTCGTATTTCCGGTTCATCAGCATCATCGAAACCTAAAACAGAAAACTTATTGTTCGTTATTACTGGTAGACATGTCTTAGGTTTTCTCAAGGGCTCCATTACGCACTCGAACGAAGTGTTGTGAACTAGGAGAAGAGAGAGGGCTATTAACACTATTTATGTTATTAGTAGAAACTGAGTCAGGAGGGGTCGTAATTGGAGTCTCAAGGGATTCTAATTTTGCCGTCAGGAGCATCACCCTTTCTTCAAGCCTTACTCTGGCCTCCTTCTCACGTTCTAACTCGTTCCTCTGCACTTCCAAGTTTGAGCACCACCTGCAAACTAACTGTTCATTATTATTAGCCATTGTAAACCCGTAAGCGGCAAATTTCCCTTCACAGCGACTGCAAGTACTTGACGGGGGTGCCATGCTTTTAATTAGTTAAACAACAAAAAACAAAAAACAAACAAAAAAAAACGAGCGTTGGAAATTAAAAAATTACAACGTAGGTCTACGCGTTTTTGAAACGCAAGAAACAGGTTCTTGTAAACACAAATTTATACTAAATGAATATAGAATTAAGCTACCGACAAAAGATCTGCAAAGAAGAGTATTTATAAACACTTATCTGTCCGCGATTCGAGCGAATTTTTTCCTTTTCTTCACACGGTGTGTGACCACACTCTACTGACCTTCTCGAAGGAAGGAAAAATGAACCTTATGTCTGCACGTTTTCTGATAGATTTGAAAAACAAACAAGGCAAGCCACGTGCAGTAGCCTTGGTTTAATCAAATAATATAGTATTGAATAACGTCAATAAATGAAATATATTCGTTAATGAATGATTAGTAGCACGAAGTAATTTAGTTATGAATGCGAACACTTTTTTTTTAAAACACTTCAACGAAAACCACTTATTCAATTGATAACACTGGACACTCGATAAAACACGTCTGTTCACATGGAAAGACTGATCACATTATTATATATATATATATAATATAATATATATATATATATATATATATATATATATATTAATATATATAATTATTTATATATATATTATTATATATATATATATATATATATATATATATATATATATTATATTATTATATATATTATTATATATATATTATTATATATATATTATTATGTATATTATTATATATATATTATATATATTATTATATTTATTATATATATATATTATATATATATATATAATATATATATATATATATATATATATATACTCTGTGCATTAGGCCTGGTCGAAAATGGGAAACTTGTTTATTTCTTATTTCTATGTGAGAAGTTTCATTTTATTATCTTAACAAAATATTAAAATATCAAGCATGTGCTACCCCTGCTACCCCTAGCACATACCCCCCCCTTTTTTACCCTCATATTTTCATATATTTAAATAGGAAAAAATTGTATTTCTTAAAAAATACACTATGTGAAAATATTTTTTTATCACTTTAACAAAATATTAAAAAAATCAAGCATGTGCTAACCTACTACTCCTATCACATTAGGGTATGTCAATTTTAGGGACAAAAGTAATATCTTTAGATTTTCAAAGACTACTAGTGACCAAATGATGCATTTTTATGTGCTAAATCGAAATATGGCTTTAAAATCCAGATTTGATCAGTCCTAGCTACTTATATTTGAAGTTGAAGTTTACGAAAAATCAGCAGTTTTTGCAAGTATTTTTTTTATTGTATATAACTACATTTTACATACATTACATACAATTAAAGACATTTTGATTGTATTACAATATTAAAACTTAGAAATATAGATAGGTTTCTTGAACTTTGCCAAGGATGCCATGTCTGCCTTGCTCTTGTTCCTAGACATTAGCTCCCTACTGGCCACCTGGCCACTGATGAACGCGTCCCTCCTCTCTTGTGAGTAAACATGTTGTGCTGATTCAGTTGTCATCCTTACATACCTCTCTACTGACTGTGTGTGTGAGGGCCATGCAGGAACTTCCATTGGTCTATCCAGAAACTCTTTGATTGCAGCAGTGGTGAGGGAGCAGGTCAGAGGAGGCTCAGTCACGCCAGAGTTCCAGTCAATAAGCTCCGAGAGTTTGGTGGCATCTGGGTTGATGTCAGGAGTCTTCCTGGGTCTGACACTGCAGTCTCCTACCTCTGTGTCCTCATCTCCTTCACCTCTGATTTCCACTATCCTCTTCACTGCCTCCCTCCTCTCCTCCTCCACCTCAATGCACAGCATGGCCTGGAGCACAGCCTCAGAATGTGCATACCAGGCTGATCTCTTCTGATGGTGCATATAACTTTTGGCATTTAATGTGATTGCTTCGAAACTTAGATGAACAACATAGATCAATCATAGAACCAGTATTAAAGAATAACGCCTACCTTGCCTACCCACAAAATATACTCATATCAATGGTAACTGACAAGAGATTAGAAATTAGGGAGCAAGCTATTCAGAAAATCATCCTTTCAAGAACAGGATTTTCAGGTACCAGAAACTTTGAGTTGCCTCGAACCCTCAATTTCCAATCTACTGACTACACCGAGATGATTGATTGGCAAAAACAGATCATTATTCCTCCACCGCTGCTAATCAATTTTAACGACGATGAGCTACTACAGGTTCTATGTAAGCCACTGGAGATAGCTTCTTTTCCATGCCACATTGAAAGTGTGGGAAGGGCAGTGAACCTAGTAACAAAGGCATGTTAGGAAAGAATAGGATATGCCAACCATCAAAAGTTTATCTTAAACTCATTAGAATCAAGGCGAAAATTGCCCAAGTTTGAATGGAAGGCCCAATGGAATGAGTAAGAAACACATGAAATAAAATTTCCTAATGATATTGAAAATTTCTTCTCTTTTGATGTGATAAGGAACAATGAAAAAGTGAATGGAATTTTAGCACATTTATTATGCCTCTAATTTTTTCTTCTGAATATATTGTTGTGCTTAATTAATTTTCCTAATAGTGTACATTATTACATAAAATATTATACGTTAATGAAGATTTATGTCATCAAAAAACCTGAATGTAGAATAAGTCGTATAAATGGAATATACTTCACTATAGGTCAAAAAGTAAAAAATTGTGCCAGTACTTTTTTAATATAAAATTTCGACCCCGGCCTAATATACATGTGTGTGTGTATATATATATTATATATACATGTATATATATATATTATATATATTATATATACACACATATATATATAGATATATATATATATTAATATATATATATAAATATCTATATATACACATATATATATAATATATATATACAGTAATATAATATATATATATATATATATATATATATATATACCTTATGAACCTTATGTTGTTTTGTGCGTTGGTCTCTCTTCACACGGAGGTCGAGCTGGTGGCCCCGCCTGTAGGTCTGGCCTGGTGGAGGAGCGAGTTGCTTTCTTGCGCTCTCCACCGTACATAGCCAGGCACGCCCGGCTCATCTGGTACTGTCCTGAGAGAGGCATCCAGTCTTTTCTTGAAGACTTCAACTTTGACCCCCGTTACGTTTCTGAGGTCCTTAGGAACCTGGTTAAAAAGTCTTGGCCCACTGATGACCAAGCTATTTTCCTCCAGGGTTGAGGAGGTCCCTTGTCGGGCCTTTAATTTGGGAACACTACACATTCTGCCTTTCGTATTTTCCAGTGTTGTTTGAATGGTAATTGGGTTTAGTTCTAGGTTTGGTACCAGTTTTTCGATCATTTTCCATATGTAGATTATGATGTACCTCTCTCTTCTTCTTTCCAGTGAGTACAGATTTAGTTTACGTAGTCTTTCCCAGTAGTTGAGTTCTTTGCAGCCATCAATCTTGGCTGTGAAATGCCGTTGCGTTTCTTCTAGTTTATTAGTTTCTTCCTTTTTATATGGGGACGTCAAAACTGAGTAGTATTCAAGTTTTGGTATAATCAGTGTTTTTAACAGGGGAATCATTACTGTCCTGTCCCTTCTCTTGAACGTTCGTAGTACCTGTCCGGCGACTCTTTTTGCTTTATTTATCGCTACCTGATTTTGTGTTTCGAATTTCACATCATCTGTCATTATTATCCCGAGATCGATCGCTTTCTTGCTTCTCTGAATTTTTCTGTCTATCTGGAGCATAATATGCAGTCTGTTTAAGTTCTTCTTTTCTACCATATCTCAAGAGCTGAAATTTCTCGGCGTTGAATGACATGTTGTTTTCTTCTGACCATTTGTATATTTTGTATATATATATATATATATATGTTAACCCCTCCGTCTATGGCCTGGGTTGGTTCGAAGTCGACGGGGGTTCTGGTTAGAAGACAGCAACGGATTTGTTACTTGCAGTAGTTTCTTCTATACTACTCTCCAAGTTCTTCTATAGTGGCTCGGAGGATTCTGAGAGGCTTATTAAATTCTTTGAGGTTTCTCCGATTCTTCTTGTAACATATCAGGAGATTTTAATGACTAAGTTCTCTGAAGAGAGCACGGCTCGAAGGAGAAGATAAAGACTTTTTCTTTACTGTAATTTACTGCTAAAATGTTACAGGTAATGCTAAGCCTCGTAGTTTGAATCAGAATGAACATGGAAGAAATTATTGGGGTTTATATACCCCGATTCTACAACATGATCATCATTATTAAATGTTGAAGAGGCTGCATTATTTTTGTACAATATTTGAAAATAAAGTAAATCTTTTAGCTGTGGTAATGTTTAAAAGAATAAACAAGATATTTGAAGATGAAGCCATATTTTTATCTTAAACCGCGTATTTTCAGATCTGATGTTATCATGATCTGCCAAGTTAACTAAAAGTGGAAATTGAACTATGCATCTTTACACTAAAATATGCATATGAGTAAAAATTAAAGGTTTAATATTTACAATTAAATGCTTAGGCAAGACATGACTTCATCTTTTATAACGAAGAGAGAACGTATACAAAATATGAACATTGCAAAAAGTTTCTCAGGATTCATTATTAAGCTAAATCTAAAAATGATTAAGAAATTTTAAAAAGAGCACGTCACCAATTATTTGGCAAAGTAGAAAGCACATCAAAATTTACCCCAACGGAAAAATAATAATAAAAAAACAATAACAGTATCGCCGAGTATACATTCCTAAATGGCGACATAATGTCGGGTCGTACATGGAGTACAATCCCAAGTATAACACTGAGTACGTTGTAATTGTTTTGTTACAATTACGATTATATGATATTTACCAATTAATTCACATTCGCTTATTATCGTTAATTATAGTTTTATTAAAATACATTAATTACATTATATTAAATTATTATCGTTAATTAAAGTACATTAATTACATTATAAATTATTATCATTAATTACAGTTTCATTAAAGTAAGGGGGTTCCAAAAAACCTTAGCCCCCACCCCCAGTTGCAACTTACATGTTTACTTATATCGAAATAGTTTTTTAGTGCTCGCATACGAGCAATAACATTTCGGGAAGCTCGTGATGCTGGAGCCACCTTTATAACACGTTCATGGGTTGCCAAAAAGTTGCGAAGAAGTGAGGACTTCGTCAAAAGAAATTGGAATAAAACTTTGGATGAATGTGAAATGGATACAACCAAATCTGGGAGCCCAAATTTGCCACTCTCTCAGGAAACAAAGGACATCATTGAAAGCGGCACGCGTAAGCGGAAAAACAGCTGTGCTAAACTTTCTAGAGAGATCGAAGTGTTGAGAGGAAAGATTGTTAGTGGTTTGATCATTCGACTGTACCGTCATAGGCATGGTTTAAAGCCTTGGCATGAACTTCCAAAGCCAAGAAAAACTCAACTTAACATCGATGACAGAATGTGGTTTGCCCATTATCTTGAAGATTGGGATGTGGATAATTTCATGCATTTAGCTGTCTCCGATGAATTTTTCGTTTACGTAACACGTCGGCCTAACTACCAAAATGATCGAGTGTGGGCCACAACACCAGATGAAATCGATGACAATGAACATTATCGCGAATTATTAAAAAGTCCAGACTGTGTTGGTGTGTTTGTTTTGTTCACTGCAAAGAAGCTCATGTGAGTGCTGAAGACAAATGGTAAGAGTTGGGATGGACAGTATTTTCGTGATATTATTCTATCCCAGCATGTCATTCCTTTTCTAAGAAACTCAAACAATGTTATGGATGTCGATCCGGTCACACTTCTGCACGATAAGTCCCCCTGCTTTAAGACATTAGCCACTCAACAGTTGTTCCGGAACTATGAGATCGATTTCTTTGGAAATAAAGAATGGCCAGGAAATTCTCCTGACCTGAACGTCTGTGAACACATTGGATCAGTTATAAAGGACAAGCTTGAATGTCTCTTCTTTCAAGAACCTGCAGGAAATCGATTTTCGAAGGATACAATGACGCAACACATTGAAACTGTTTTAGCAAATTTGCCAGTGGCGGGAACACCAAGTTTTAATTGTTTCTCATTAAATGCAGGATTAAATTCTCTTTTGTAAGGTATGTTTAGTTTTACTGTACCTCTAATGGTTTAGGCCATGGGCGGGGGGGCTAAGGTTTATTGGAGCCCCGTACATTAATAACATTATATGAAAGTATTACAGTTAATTACAATTAAACAGTTAACTATAGCTTTGTTTTGTTTTTACAGTGTTTTCTATTTATAGACAATTAAAATGTTAGGAATATAACACAAAGTATATGGGCACATGCGGTATATATTTATATACAACACGACACACACGATATAACATAACGCATGACAATGTTTTATAAATTCGAATCAGAGCGAGAGGAGATTTTACGTTTTCAGATGTCAATTTATGCTGTGATCATCGAATTGCGTACACTTGCATAAGCATTTTTGAGTTTATTGCGAGAGGCGAAATAATTAAAAATAAAAAAAAAATAAAAATAATACATTCAAACGTATTTGCACGACTTTCAACGAACAGGTACGGATGCATAAAGATTTGTACACATTTCATAGACTGACACGAGTAAAATTAATATTTAATAAAATTGATATAGGATAATGGTCAAGATAAGATATGGACGTATGGATGAATATGGTCGAATAATAGTTCTATTGCATCATACCAGACAGGCCATAACATATAAATAACGAGATATAAAGGTTTTCATACGTCAATTCATTATCAATATGCCGCGGCTATTCAATTCGTACATACAGTACAAGTCATTATTGGGAGGATTTAAAAGAAACGAATTAGAGACAAAGAGTGGGTATTAAGGACTAAGAAGTACAACTATGGGTTCCAATCCTGCTATATGCAAAGTGTATGTATAATCTAATAAAATTTATGGACGAGGGTTAGATACAAGACAACCATAATAGAATAGCACAATAGAAAGCACAAATCGAAATTCTATCCAAACTCGCTCAGGCGATTTTGGTTTCTCATGTAAAAATGAACATTCAAACATAAAAACCATACAAACATAAGTACTGTATGAAGAAAATGAATATAAGGATCCATGTAAGAATTATATAGGAATTATTCATTGTTCATTTTCACAGGGCTCTTCCCTCTAAAATGATATTAATACAATAATATAATATCCTAACTAATTCAAACTAGATTATGACTAATGGTCTTTTTATAATTACAAATTTATATACACAACGTAAGTCGGGGTGGTTAACTTACAATGCACAGTAATTAGAAAATGAAATCCTTAACACGACACTTGCTTAGAGAGCTATTATAAAATATAAAAATTCAAAGATTAGTACTTTAATTTTAGCCAAACAGAATAAAAGGATTAATACTTTAATTTAGATTAGACAAACAATTAATTTAGACAACCAATGATATTGTTAAATTTTTAACAAAATTTTATTTTCCTGTGGAAAAAAATACATACCTAATGAATAGTGGGGAAAAGAGAAAAATTTAAATTTTAGGTTCAGGAATATCCAAAGTTACCATGATAGTACAGTTAATAAACTAATTTTATTGACTAGTGTAGGTAAAAATCGAATTACGTAATTGATGATGTATAGACCTGTGGTCAAGTGTGTATTTTACAATATTGAGGGACAGATCAGCTTAGAGGGTTGTTAAATTAACTGAATGAATGCATGAGCAAGGTTATATATATTAAGCAACAATTATTACGATGAAATAAATTTAAATGATCTAGAGTAAATATCATAGTTAGCACTTACACGCAATTAAATAAAGTTTATCGTGATATCCAATGATTTTAGAATAAAGTTTGTGTATATAGTATATATATAGTGTGCATAAATTCGTGTGTATGTGTAGGGATTCGGAAAGTTTTCGAATTAACAAAGTTTAAAAATAATGTATAATTTAAAATGGGAGTAGGATTATAAAATCTTTTAAATTTAAAGTGAATTATTATTAAAATCTAATACAGGTAGCATTAATGGCAATGCATGCGTATGAGTTTCACTCTAATAGTGACTTGAGGTACGAAAGGAAAATGAATTCGAATATGTATGGAAAGTAACAAAATTCAATTAGGATTATAGATTTTACATAATTAAATCAGTTACACGTATTAAGGTAATGAAAAGAAACGCACTTAGAGGATCTTACAAGTAGTGAAAGTAAATCTCACGGTATTAAAATTGAATTTCGACACAATTAAATTCGACTACTAACTTTCATAGCCCTATAGTAATGTGTCAAATTGACTATAATTTTCGTTTGATACCTTAACAGATGGTATAATAATAATTTAACGACAATTACTCAATATTAATCGAATAAAAAAAAATAAAAAATATAAAAATTGAAAATAGAAATCAATTATAAACTATAATGAACTAACATGAGGTTATAGGGTCCATACTCTTAAAAAAAATAAAAAACTGGTTAAACTGTGGTTTGACTGGAGCCAAAGAAGAATTAACCATGGTTGAACCACTTCTCTGGTTGACACGGTTCAACTGGGGTTGGGGTGTTAAAATAAAATAAAATAAAAAAACAAAGTTTAGAGTACTACATTCGGGGAATTGAGTGACTAAGCTGGGAGATATGTCTGAAATTGACAATACGTCTTTAAAGGGGTTCAAACAAAATGGAGGGACGGCATGTTCCTCAGCATAGTAATTTAAAAAGGAAGTCATTGGGACATGATCGACTAATTATTACACAACTATTATCATCACATATACATTACAATAATAATAAAAATCATTATAAACAATTGTAAATCTGTTTTTGTTACAAGAAAATATATAATTTCACCTACATATTTATATACGCAACAACTGCATACAAAAAGGGGACAAATCGGTCAATTTCGTTCTTACAACAAAAAAAAAAGTTGAACTAAAGACACAAACCGGTCAATTCAGGATGAATTTAATTTTCTCTTATAACAAAAAGAAAGGTTGAATTAAATTATCTTAAACTAAATTCTCTTAAACAACAAAAAAAAGTTGAATTCAATTGACTGCATTGAAATGACTTGGGACTTGAAAACTGACTTGGGGCTTGAAAACTGACTTGGGACTTGAAAACTGACTTGGGGCTTGAAAACTGACTTGGGGCTTGAAAACTGACTTTGGACTTGAAACTGAGACTCAAATAAAACTGACTTCAAATAAAACAAACTGACTTCATAACTGACTGAAGCTGACTTCAAAACTGACTGAAACTTCGAAACTACTTGAAACTGATTAACTTGAATCTGATTAACTTGAATCTGATTAACTTGGAACTGACTAACTTGGAACTGACTACAACTGTCTTTGGACTGACTACAACTGTTTTGGGACTGACTATAACTGGCTTGGGACTGACTACAACTGACTGGGGACTGACTACAACTGACTGGGGCCTGAATACAACTGACTTGGGACTGACTACAACTGAAACTGACTTGCAACTGAAACTGACTTGCAACTGACTTGCAACTGAAACTGACTGAAAACTGAAAATGACTGCACTTGAACTGCTATCAAGTGAAGTCTATTATTCTCTGGGGCGGTTATCCCTCTGAATGTAACCTACTGACTTGAACTGACTGAAAACTGACTCGGACTTCAAACTGACTTAAACTTCAAAATGACTGAAAACTGTCTTGAGACTCACTGAAAACTGACTGAAAACTGACAGAAACTGAAACTGACTGAAATTGACTGCACTTGAACTCTATCAAGTGGAGTCTACTGTATTATTCTCTAGGTCTGGTTGTCGCTCTTGGATGCAGCCAACTAACTGAAACTAACTGAAATGGACTGCACTGAACTGCTATCAATGGAGTCTACTGAGACTGAAACTGACTTGCACTTGAACTGCTATCAAGTGGAGACTATTAATCTCTGGGGTTTCGTTGTCCCTCTTGGATACAACCAACTGAAACTGCCTGAAAACTGATTTGCAACTTATTTTCAACTAAAACTGACTTGGAACTGATTTGCAACGGATTTGCAACTAAAACTGACTCGAAACTACTTCAAGTATCTTTATAAATCTCTGGGGTTTGGTTGTCTCTCTTGGATGGAACCAACTGAAACTGAAAACTGAAACTGGAACTTGAAACTGCTTCAAGTATCTCTATAACTCTATAAACTCTCTATAAACTCTCTTTTTCTTAATTTCTACGTCAATTCAATTCAATAATTTGAAAAATATGTAAACAAAAATAAAAAATGTAAACATTTCACTCGAATGTACGCGAAGGTACAGTAATATTATGTTTGGTACATAAAATAAAATTATTCTATACTAACTATAACAGTGAAAATAACAAAATAACTTTCTGAAAATAACTCTCTGAAAATAACTCTGAAAATAACTGACATTTAACTCTGTGACATTTAACTCTGTGACAAAAAACTTCTGTGAAAATAACTGTTTCAATAAAAGAAAAGTATCACTGGTGTCTGAGATGTTCACTGTGTTCCTTGTTAATTCTGACTTAATACTAGTTAACTGTTAATAATGCTGTCTTCTCAACTGTTTACAAATTACTTTAAAAAAAAAACTCTGTACTTAACAAGATTTCTATGGCGAAATCTTAAGAGACGTGTCCTGAAGACGTGTCTTGCTGGCCTCTTGTTCTTGGATGAAAACTAGGCGTGGAGAACTTGGAGTCGTGTCACACCGGTTCAAGGGTGGATGTGACGAACTGGAAGTCGTGACACGCCGGTCAACTGGATGTTGGTTCTAGTTCCAGGGTCTGGAAGACTGGAAGAATCCTGGATGCAGTGGTCGCCAGTTGTTATCCTGGGGCAGGGGTCGCTAGTTTTTTTTATCCTGGGGCATGGTCACCACTTGTTAACCCCTCCGTCTATGGACTGGGTTGGTTCGAAGTCGACGGGGGTGCTGGTTAGGAGGCAGCAACGGATTTGTTACTTGCAGTAGTTTCTTCTATACTATTCTCTGAATTCTTCTATAGCAGCTCGGAGGATTCTGAGAGGCTTATTAAATTCTTTGAGGTTTCTCCGATTCTTCTTGTAACGTATCAGGAGATTTTAATGACTAAGTTCTCTGAAGAGAGCACGGCTCGAAGGAGAAGATAAAGACTTTTTCTTTACTGTAATTTACTGCTAAAATGTTACAGGAAATGCTCAGCCTGTAGTTTGAATCAGAATGAACATGGAAGAAATTATTGGGGTTTATATACCCCGATTCTACAACATCATCATTATTAAATGTTGAAGAGGCTGCATTATTTTTGCACAATATTTGAAAATAAAGTAAATCTTTTAGCTGTGGTAATGTTTAAACGAATAAACAAGATATTTGAAGATGAAACCATATTTTTATCTTAAACCGCGTATTTTCAGATCTGATGTTATCATGATCTGCCAAGTTAACTAAAAGTGGAAATTGAACTATGCATCTTTACACTAAAATATGCATATGAGTAAAAATTAAAGGTTTAATATTTACAATTAAATGCTTAGGCAAGACATGACTTCATCTTTTATAACGAAGAGAGAATGTATACAAAATATGAACATTGCAAAAAGTTTCTCAGGATTCATTTTTAAGCTAAATCTAAAAATGATTAAGAAATTTTAAAAAGAGCACGTCACCAATTATTTGGCAAAGTAGAAAGCACATCAAAATTTATTCCAACGGAAAAATAATTATAAAAAATAATAACAATATCTCCGAGTATACATCCCTAAATGGCGACATAATGTCGGGTCGTACATGGAGTACAATCCCAAGTACAACACTGAGTACGTTGTAATTTTGGTATATTACAATTACGATTATATGATAATTACCAATTAATCCACATTCGCTTATTACACTGGGTAACAAAATTTGAAAAGTTTTCTGTTTATTGTGATTTTTCTGTCGTTTCTTAATGACTTCGGGGCGCTGATTCCAAAAATGATATCGGTTTTGCTCTATCATCAACCGTTTCAGAAATATAGGTTATCACACTTTTCATATGGCAAAGTATATAAAGAAGGCTAACATAAATATTTTCTGAAAATAAAAACACTATTGGAAATTAATGTTTATTGAGCCAAAATTGTTTGACAAACCTAAAATGCTGCAAAGGATATAATATATATCATGAGGAGAACCGATAAGAGGATAACAAGCCTCGTTATGCAGTGTGCGTTCCTTAAAAATGTACTTGGAGTAATGTGTCAAATTGACTATAATTTTCGTTTGATACCTTAACAGATGGTATGATAATAATAATTTAACGACAATTACTCAATATTAATCGAATAAAAAAAAATAAGAAATCTAAAAATTGAAAATAGAAATAAATTATAAACTATGAACTAACATGAGGTTATAGGGTCCATACTCTTAAAAAAAATGAAAAACAACTTTGGTTAAACTGTGGTACCTTTTCTCCATCGTTTCAATATCTTGATGGAATCTTTCGCCATGTTCTTCACTCACATCGCCCAGGTTATCACGAAAAAAGTCTAGATGTGAATGGAGATAGTGTAATTTTAAAGACATACGGCACCCCATTTTGCCATAGCAATTAATCAACTTTGACAATAACTCATAGTTTGGTGCTTTACGGTTGCCTAAAAACCCACGAAACACATCACGGGAAGCACACCAAGCCTCTTTTTCGATCGGTGTCATCTTGGCGCCTTGACTTGTGGTTCTACAAAGATGCCAGCCTTGACTTTGGCCTCAGAGAGTTTAGGGAACATGACCCGAATCTGTTGGAAAACTTCCCCTCCAAAATCTAACGCAGTTACAAACTGCTTAATTAAACCCAACTTAATATGGAGAGGTGGTAGCAGAACTATGTCAGGCTTCGCAAGAGGTTCCCTGAGTACATTGTACTTTCCTGGTTGCAGTCCTTCACGTGGAGGCCACTGAACTGTTTAATAGTGCTCAGTTGAAGCCCTGCTAATCCACAGGCAAAGAAAACATGAATATTTAGCAAACCCTCCTTGTAAACCTAACAGGAAACCAATCATTTTGAAATCACCACAAACGTCCCAGTTATATTGTTCATACCTGATTTGAATGAGCAGTTGTTTGACATTTTCATAGTCCTCTTTCATTTGAACAGAGTGTGCAACTGGTATAGATGGATATTTGTTCCCATTGTGGAGTAGAACAGCTTTTAAACTCCGAGTTGAACTGTCAATAAACAGGCGCCACTCTGAGGGTATATGTGTTAACCCAATAGCTGTGAATAGACCATTAACCTCGCTGCAATAACAGAGAGAGCAATTGACATCGTAGAACCTTGCAAACTCTTCATGCCGCTTTCGGTATACAGTGCTCTTGCAGTCTTCTCCAAGCAAATTCCACTCTTTGAGTCTGGAGGTCAGAAGCTCAGACCCTGATTTCGTCAGACCCAAATCTCTAATTAAGTTGTCCAATTCCCTCTGATTTGGAAATTGAGGGTTTGTACTGAAAGTTACTGTATATTCTTCATCATGACTGTCCTCACCAGCCGACATCTCAGATGAGCTAGCTGCATCTTCATTTTCAACCTGCAAAGCAAAGAAACAAAATATAGGCATAGCTATATATGTAGAAGAGCATCAGCACTAAGAAAAATCGACACTTAATGACCCACAGTCTGTAAATACAGAAGGTAAAGTAATGGATAGATACCTGTTCTGGTGGACGTGGTATTGGAAGACCTTCGCCATGTGGTACAGGAGCTATGGAAGACGCTATGCTTGGATACTGAAGAGTCTGCCTTCCTTTAACTTTCCTGTACTTATAAACATCTACCATGCAGTAGTAGCAATCGTCATGGTGGCTCTTTGGTTCTCTCCATATTCTGGGTACCGCAAAGGGCATTACCTTGCGTACTCCCCGCAGCCACCCTTCAAGTGTGGAGCGGCAGCTTCCACAGATCACATGGGGTGCCCAGGGCTTATCTTGGTCACCCATAGGTATACCAAAATAGAGCCGATACTCGATCCAGAACTTGGTGCCTTTCACAATCTTGTGCGATACTTGCTTGGGGCCTATGTAATACCCACAAACGTAGCAGAATATATCCGGCGAGTGTTTACAAGCTCAAGTTGCCATTCTCTTTACCAAACTGTACTACATTAATCATAAACTGCAGATATAAAGAGAAGAGTTATTAAATCTGCAACAGATTACAGATTCCAAAAAAAGATGTATTCACAACACTGAAATAATGTTCGCAATAAAAAAGGATCGATAACACTCAAATCGTCAGCACAGAGAAGAACAGAAACACAGTACCTCAGTGCTGGTAACCATCAGACAAACAACCTGCTTTCTTTGTGTGCTCACACTTACTGACTTCTCAGACTCTGCGCTCTTCTTTATATAGCACACTGGAAGTTTCGGGCAATTTCTAGAGCAAGAAACTGTCACGAACATCCGGATTGTTCTCAACAATTCCTGATTATTCTGATATTGCTGCGCCCATAATAACATTATACTGGTAAAACATGAAAAATGGATTATCTCTGAAACCACTGATGATACACAAAAACCAAGGCCAGATTTGGACTCAGCGCCCAAAAATGCATATAAAAACTTAAAAAATTATATATAAACAGAATCAGTGTTACACAGTGTTATCGTTAATTATAGTTTTATTAAAGTACATTAATTACATTATATTAAATTATTATCGTTAATTAAAGTACATTAATTACATTATATTAAATTATTATCGTTAATTAAAGTACATTAATTACATTATAAATTATTATCATTAATTACAGTTTCATTAAAGTACATTAATTACATTATATGAAAGTATTACAGTTAATTACATTTAAACAGTTAACTATAGCTTTGTTTTGTTTTTACAGTGTTTCATATTTATAGACAATTAAAGTGTTAGGAATATAACACAAAGTATATGGGCACATACGGTATATATTTATATACAACATGACACACACGATATAACATAACACATGATAATGTTTTTAAATTCGAATCAGAGCGAGAGGAGATTTTACGTTTTCAGATGTCAATTTATGCTGTGATCATCGAATTGCGTACACTTGCATAAGCATTTTCGAGTTTATTGCGAGAGGCAAAATAATAAAAAATATAAAATATAAAACATAATACATGCGAACGTATTTCCACGACTTTCAACGAACAGGTACGGATCCATAAAGTTTTGTACACATTTCATAGACTGACACGAGTAAAATGAATATTTAATAAAATTGATATAGGATAATGGTCAAGATAAGATATGGACGTATGGATGAATATGGTCGAATAATAGTTCTATTGCATCATACCAGACAGGCCATAACATATAAATAACGAGATATAAAGTGTAACGTTTTCATACGTCAATTCATAATCAATATGACACTGCTATTCAATTCGTACATACAGTACAAGTCATTATTGGGAGGATTTAAAAGAAACGAATTAGAGACAAAGAGTGGGTATTAAGGACTAAGAAGTAGAACTACGGGTTCCAATCCTGCTATATGCAATGTGTATACATAATCTAATAAAATTTATGGACGAGGGTTAGATGCAAGACAACCATAATAGAATAGCACAATAGAAAGCACAAATCGAAATTCTATCCAAACTCGCTCAGGCGATTTTGGTTTCTCATGTAAAAATGAACATTCAAACATAAAAACTATACAAACATAAGTACTGTATGAAGACAATTAATATAAGGATCCATATGAGAATTATATAGGAATTATTCATTGTTCATATTTACACACACACACACATATATATATATGTAATAAAATTTAATATATCTTTCTTTTAAGTTAGTGACCCTCTGCGTGAATTCTTTATCCTCCGCTTACTTCTGTATCCTCGATTTTAGTGTGTATTTGATAATGAAATAGTTTGTTTGAATAGATTTTAATCAATAAATTGAAGTCACATTTGGCTACAAGTTCAATCTCAAATTCGAAATATAATACGGTCAAGTTCAGGTTTTTTCTTCAACTAGTCTTAACATTAATTAAATAATTTAAGATCTATCGTTGCCCGTCCACTACATCCCTCGCAGTAGTTTAGGTTAACGGCTCTCAATATTCTCTCATAAACTCAAAATTCTCTCATAACTTTATGTCTCAAACTCAAATCTCACACAATAACTCTCAGTTTTAGTCTTTAACGAGCAAACCTTCTGAAAGGCCTACTCGGAGAATTAACAGATCGCCACCCGGCCTATCACTCATTCCCGACGAAGCGCAAGATATCTTCTAACGGGTTTTTTCCCCGCATCTGTTTTCGTACTCCATCCCTCCTACGTCAGTGTCCAAGACGCGCCGAGGCGAGCCCAATCAACGGAGACTAATTTGTGGGGGAGAGCGCAACTTAGGGGTTTGCGTCCCGTTGATGCGCTGTTCAAGCATTTAAGAACAAAGAAAAAAAGGGGGGAGGAGCGTCGCACGAGTCGATGAGGACACTTGAGGTTTATCTCAAGGGCTGTTTTAAATATTGAAGATAAAACATGGTTTATTATGGGGAATCAAGTGGCTTGTGTATAACAAATTCTTTCCTTCCAAAAAAAAAAAAAAGTATTGAGTCCCTGAGGGAACTTGAGGCCGAACGAAGGACTGCAATGGTCCGTGAATACGGAAAGATAAATGCTCCGTGAGGGGAAATGATTCGTAGTGGAGAGGCAATTCTCAAAACATGAATTTAGTTTACTTAGGTCTATCCAGATACGTTAGAACTCGTAGTTACAATGAAAATATGAGAAATTCAATCGCACATTAACCTAGTTAAGCTTGCTTACTATTTATAAATAAATTGAAAGTTGTCAAATCAATAAGCTAAAAATTAAATTTACATAATAAATACCGTGAGTCAAACAACATATACTGATTTATTCTGAAAATTTCATTTGGAAAATGAATACTTTTAACTCTTTTTAAGGGTCTACGGGCACTCTCTTCAAAAGTAGTTGCCCTATAGTCCTATAGTCGTGGAATATCTATCGCAGGCACTAAAATGTTTGCCTCGTAACTTATGCCTGGGAAAATGAAATGTGTATTGACTCACCGTGTAATTAATATATAAGTAGAGGAAAGGGTAGGCTTTAGAAAAGAAATACACAGCAAGAAGATCACATTATACGGGGAAATTTTAATTTCTGAATGCCTTACAAGGGCAACGCCCTTCTCTAAATTAAATAATCCGATGTGGAAACGGATCAGCCTTCAATATAGTGTCATTTTCCTTTGTTAACATCATGAAAAATGCGTCTGGTTTAGGACGACTAATTCTTGTAACTTGGGGTGGAAAGTGCTTTCTTTAGGAGGAATAATTCGTACGACGAGTCGCCTAACGACTCTTATAGTTTTCCAAAGGGATGACTAAATTAAATTTTCATAAATCTCATAAAGTTCAAAAATTTTATAAGTAAAAATGGAAAAACTTTTTTTTTTCTTTTTCTATACTAAAATTTGCATACTCAACCGAAAGACGAAAGCCTACATTCCGAGGGCCTACTTTATTAGTTAACTGAATGAAATTATATGAATTTATATTTTTCAGTATAATTTAGTTATCAGGTACGGTCAGCAATTAGTTCGAATGCAAGCTTTACTCGCATCGTCAGCGCAAAAACAAGTTGGTCAGCATCTGATCTCTATTTACAGAAAGTTGCTTTCCAGAGACTTTCGCAATCTCGCTTTATGACACAAAGTGATATCATAATGGTTTTATAAGTTAATATGCTTTTAAAATAAATAAAGGAAAGCGATATAGCAGGGAGAAAATTTGAAATACACAGACGGAGAAACTTATCAGTTGCATAAAGAGAGGTCATTTCAGTAAGGCTCGTAAATCGAACACTTATCGCTAATTACCAATTCGTTAAGCACTAATCACTGAAGGAAAATATTACTTATTTAATTAAAATTAACACTTATCACTAATTATTAGTTAGTTAAGCACTAATTACTGAATGAAGTTATTAATTAAGCAATTCAATTTTTACCATTAAATCTAATGAACCAAATTAAACCAATTTCACTTGGGTTTTTTTTTCGTAAGTATTAAAAATGGGGAAAAACATTAAAGGACCAAACAGGGGAAACGGTTGAGGTCTCAATTACGGGAATAACCCACTTCCTCGTAGTCAACGTTAGGTACTGATTCTGGGGTCCAGTATGACCGGACAGCGCTCGGACTCACTGGCGCAAAACGAATTCGGTGAGGGGGGCTTCGAGGGGGCGTAGGTGATCGGTTATGGGAATTTCTTCCGGAGGGCCAGGGGACTGGATTTCCGACCTGGCAGTCGGCACCGGCGGAGGATTTCGGCGACAGCACCGTCTCTTCCAGATCGCAATTCCGATGACTGCTATTCCCAACGCGAAACACAGGGTGAGGGTGGCGTAGGATACGGTGGAGGACATTCCTTCTTCCGATTTCTTTAGGGCGACCCTGCGCAGGTACCGGGTTACATCCTGAAGGTCTATTCCCTTAGACAGGGAAGCGTTGAAGTGGTGAAGGGCCTCCTTTGTAAATGAGGAGTTCACGATATACGTGATCTCGAAATCACGAGGGGGTTTAGGATCAGCAGGTTTCGGTAGTTGGGCTTCAGACTGAGACGTGCGCTGAAAGTGTACGTGGGGTCTTGCAGAATTAGGGAGCCCATTGGTTGGAAAGGGACTCCGTGATTTGAGAAGGTTTGCGCCCCAACGTGTATGGCGCATTAGGTTAAGAGGACGGGATCATGATTAATTCAGGAGCAATTTCGTTAAGACAAAAAAAATATTTTATATGAGCAATGATAAACAAGAAATTTCTTCTCGAATCTTAATGAATTCTTTTTTATAAATTTTCCACTCGATTCCCTTAAGCTCAAGGAATTTAAAGAGAGCTGATTCGGACGCGTGAAACATGCTATCTAGGCATTCACGCCAACCTCTTAATCATGAATATTTTCCCATTAAACTTCTGAGTCAGACGCCACGATATTAGAACGTGAACTATAATATAAAACGTTTTATAAACGATATGCAGTAAATAACCTGAAAAATGTATGCTATATGAAAAAGAAAATATGAAGTACGTACAGTTATATGAACATTTTTAACTCCAAACCGGAATCATGCCTTTCAGACAACTCTCCGAGGAGGGGGGGATTAATTTGATTATATATTAAATGGTAAAAGATTTGTTAAAAGGAAAGAACATCTTTCTTTATTATCTCGGGGAAGAGTTTAACCCATTTGTTACCTTTGGTTGATTCGTGTGCGTGTCTTGTTTACTCGTTCGATCGCCTTCTAAACGTTAGCCGATAAGTTCATCTTCTAGACCAGCAATCAGGACCTTTAAATGAGTTCTGGCGGTCTGCCTGCGTGCGACCGCAGACTATCCGTTTCCTCGTACCGACTGCGGAAGCGGTGCGGTTCATTGGTTATCTCTTTTTTCCTTTTCGTTTCGTCAATATAATTGCGTTTATTCTTCTGGCGTACGTAATTCATCTCGTTTGTTTCTTCTTCGGTTGCAATTTCAGTCTCGTTTAATTTTCTCTTCTTTTGCTCAATATAGTCCTTAAGAGGGTTTTTTTAATCTCCTCCATTCTTCTGGGTCTAATTTAGGATTTTTACAAATTCTTGTACTTCCCTTCTTTCCGGCTCTGCAGACTCAGGGGGTAACGAGGGGTCACTCATCATTTCTCCGCCATCAATTTCCTCTGAAATTTCGTCTCTGAATAATGTACGTTCCCGGCTTATAAGTTGATTAATTTCTCTTTCACTTACTTCTTGCTCCATTTCCTCGCTGTTGGAGGAGCATTCGTTAGGTGCGCTACAGGATCTCTTTTCTTCACACTCTCAATATCGTAAATTCTCTCCAGCCAGCTTTATTCCTGTTTTCTTAACTTTAGCTCTATCATGAGCAGATTCATTTTGCACGATAAAGGATACATTCTCTCCTTCGATCGCGCAAACCAATTGCGGTTCTATACATTTTTGCTCAGCGCTTATTTTCATTTTTATCTGTCCCGTGGTAGTTAGGACTTCGTCATTCACAGTGTTACAACTATGACTCGTAATTTCGACTTGGGGTCGAAATTCAACAGTGTCAATTGACCCTCCCCTTGCTAGACCGACATCGGCCCTTTCGTTCAAAAGTTCAAGGGATACCATGGGACCGTTTACACTCATAAGTTGTTGTTCTGCATTCTCCCTCACGCAACTTTCGTTTATTTTTACCCTGGTCGATTCCCAGGGCCATTCATTCGAGAGAGATACTTCAGGTATGTCTTTTCCACTGAATTCAGTCATTTCCTGTATAGCCAATCCATCCGCGTCCATTTTTACTATATTTTTCTCACTCGTTTTTATTTTTAATTTACTTTCGCAGTTTATATCGTCATCCATCGGATTCAAACTACTTCCGTTCCCACAATATAGACACGAATCACTCTTCGTCATGTTATGTCTCATACGTAAGTCACAAGAACACATATTGTATACTCCGTTTACCCATTTCGTTTCCGGTGGGGGATCAAGCTCCCTGGGGTCTATAGTGTTCTCATTTATCGCACAGTCATGTAACTTGCTCTTGGATTTTGATTCATGCATTCCTTCTATTTCTCTCTCATTTAATTCAAACATTTCGTACATTTTTCTCGTACACACCGCTATCGTTTTCACCGCGAGTGTGTCCTCCTACTGAGGCTTTACCTCCGAGTCAAGGTCACTTTCCCTCCTTTCCTCGCACTCGTTATCAGGTCTGCATGAGGCAGACTCCGCTCTCAAGGTCAGATTATTCTGCAGACACGCTCCGTCCTCTCGCACCGTATATGTACTTTCAATGTCACTCGTTTCATGGGCATTTAAACACTTCTCTTTCGTATCATTATTGAAGCTGCGTCTTTCATTCCTTTCATACATTTCATTCATCTCTTTCGCTTTCTTATTTGTGAGATTTTTTCTCTCTTTCATTCCATTCGTTCACTTTCACTTTCTCACCTTTATCTCCTCTGTCCCGGTCCCTGCCTTTGTCTTCTTTTTTCTTTACCAATATCGGCTTCAATTCCAGTTCTTTTGTCTTGTGTTTTACCTCTTCCTCCTCCTTAAATGACACTCGACGGGGGGAAAGGTCCTTTTCGGTTGAGGGGTCATTTCTTCGGGACCACGGAGAATTATCTCGCCCTTTTTCCCATTCTTTTTCTGGGCGTCTTCCGCGGTTAGGTTCTCTTTCCTTATCGTATCTCCAATATGGTGACGGACTTCGGTCCGTTCTTCTGTCGGGATACTGCCTCCATTCCTGTCGGGGGAGGGGTAACCTCCGTTTCTCCTGTCGTAAGGGGAGTAGTTTCTGTCGTAAGGGGAATAGTCCCTTCTTCTTCGTTGTTCATAGGGCGACGGAGAGCGGTACCGATTCTCGTACCTGTTGTCGTATCTGGGGTTACCCTCATACCTGTTGTCGTATCTGGGGTTACCCTCATACCTGTTATCGTATCTGGAGTTACCCTCATACCTGTTGTCGTATCTGGGGTTACCATAGTTATCTCTGTTTCGCTCATACGGCGAGAAGTTCCGTCTTCTCGAATATTCGGAAGGGGAGGAGTACCTACTTCCTCTTCTTTCGTGGTCTTCATACCGTCGGCCTCCTCCTGGGGTCCATTCCATCCGATAATTTCTTTCATTCTCTCGCCCATAGCTCTCATCCCTTTTACGCACCCTTTCACTCCTTCAATGTCTTCACTGCTTCAATCAGGGGGCACTGACGAGCTTGGTGTCCCCTCTCCTCACATAGAAGACATCGAACGTGATTATACCCGGCATTTTTTGGATGGAATTTGGGTGCATTACTAGTGTTATACGGGACAGTATTAACGTGTGGGTCGGGGAGGCCCACATTGGGGGAATACAAGTGAGGATACATTGGATAGAAAGGTGAAACATAGGGATGAGGGAAGTGGGTAGGGAGTGGTTGCTGATACATGGTTGGGACTGATTTCTTCTTGGCCAAGAGGCATGTTCTCGAATGAGATCAGCCAAAACTCGACCAAATTTGAATCTCTAAAATTTGTTACAAATGGGTTCGGATCCGGATTAGTCTGAAACTCGAGTCTAGGAGAACCGATTGGAAGGAAAGGTACTCTATTTATATCAAAATTTTGGGGGAAAGAAATGAACGTTTGATGGGGTTAATTTAGGGGAACTGCCCGCTATAGGGAGGCTCTCCACTCATCCTCTAAAACCTCTCGCAACACAAGATGGGTCGCTTACCTCTCTTTCCGCGTTAGTGGGAAAGTTTACTCCTCCTGCCGCTTGGTGTCCAATAGCAAGTTGTGATGTCGACTCGGCCTGAGCAGCAGCAGCCCACGCAGCGGTTCTCGATCGGGTGACCCTCACGTTGTCGTTCGTCGCCGTCTATTGCGAGCTGGTAGCCCTCATACCCTCTGTACCCTCGATTTTAGTGTGTATTTGATAATGAAATAGTTTGAATAGATTTTAATCAATAAATTGAAGTCACATTTGGCTACAAGTTCAATCTCAAATTCGAAATATAATACGGTCAAGTTCAGGTTTTTCTTCAACTAGTCTTAACATTAATTAAATAATTTAAGATCTATTGTTGCCCGTCCACTACATCCCTCGCAGTAGTTTAGGTTAACGACTCTCAATATTCTCTCATAAACTCAAAATTCTCTCGTAACTCTATGTCTCAAACTCAAATCTCACACAATAACTCTCAATTATAGTCTTTAACGAGCAAACCCTCTGAAAGGCCTACTCGGAGAATTAACAGATCGCTACCCGGCCTATCACTCATTCCCGACGAAGCGCAAGATATCTTCTAACGGGTTTTTTCCCCGCATCTGTTTTCGTACTCCATCCCTCCTACGTCAGAGTCCAAGACGCGCCGAGGCGAGCCCAATCAACGGAGACTAATTTGTGGAGGAGAGCGCAACTTAGGGGTTTGCGTCCCGTTGATGCGCTGTTCAAGCATTTAAGAACAAAGAAAAAAAGGGGGAGGAGCGTCGCACGAGTCGATGAGGACACTCGAGGTTTATCTCAAGGGCTGTTTTAAATATTGAAGATAAAACATGGTATTATGGGGAATCAAGTGGCTTGTGTATAACATATATATATATATATATATATATATATATATATATATATATATATACTGTATATATTATATATATATTATATATATATATATATATATATAATATATAATTATATATATACCGTATATATGTATATACACGCACATATATATATATATATATATATATATATTTATTTATATATGATGAATAAAACCACGAAGAAAAGGAAACAGAATGGTGCTCTAGCACTTTCGTCTAATGACATCCTTAGGAACACTGAAGTACATAAAGAGTTACAGCCTATATATAAGTTAAAGAAAAAAAAAATATATATATATACAATAAACGGAGAAATAAAAATAAAAATTAAAAATTAAAGGATTGTGGGAGGAGCATACAAATTTGTAAGGAAAAACTACCGATTTTAGCACTTTGCTCGAATCCAACACAAGATCAAATGAATTGTTTCCAACCAATGTTATAGTTAATTAAAAAAACAATAAATTGAAAAACAAAAATAAAAATAAAACATAAGAGGAGCATACAAATTTATACCTGAAATCTGCCCAGGTTTTAGCACTCTGCCCTTCTTGTCTAAGTTCGATATGTATAAAAATAAATTGAAAAATAAAAGTTATTAGAGTAGCATACAAGTTTACCAAAGGTTTAGCGTTCTACCCTTCTTGTCTAAATCCGTTCTGAACGAATTCAAAACAACAGGATCGAGTTGAAAAAGACCTTTGCTTATGTTGAAGTTATTTGAAAGTTTGATAATGGCAGACTCAAGAATATTTCTATTAACAATGTTGCTAGGGTGAAACAAAACTGAAGCATTATTCCAATCAATACAGTGGGATAACTCTGACAAATGGACAAAAAGGGCACTGGACGACTGTCCCGTTCTAACGGAATATTGATGCTGTTTTATACATGTGTGCAAATCCTTTCCCGTCTGACCTATGTAAAAGGAATCACATTGTTTACAACCAATTTAATAGATAATGCCTGAATTATTGGTAGGGCTATTTTTTACTATGATATTTTTCACAATATTGTTATATGAAAATCCTACATTAATATCCAAAAGTTTAAGTACATTAGCAATGCCTAAAAAGCCAGGGAAAAACTCATGATCTTCACTTGCCCTACAAACACCTTTAAATGGGAGACCCAGAATGGGTGCACACACATTTCTACATTACTGTACAGTCTTTACAGCCACACCTACACTTTTCCTCCTAAGTATATATATTGTAATGTATATGGTTGTAAATTGTGACTTGGTCCGCAATTGATATGGACCGTGACTTATTTTTGGTTGGCAAGGTACTAGTATTGATGGATACCGTAATGAAATTGACTGGATTCTTTGGATCTGATATATTTGCATGTCGGTTATAAATAGATATAGAGTGTAACATATTTGTGGATAGTATTCTATTATGACTTGATCCTCTAGATCGAGAGATTCTATCTTTAGTTTTTAATTGATAATTAATTAGTTTTAAATTGATGATTATTTAGTTTTGTAAAAATTGGTTGTTGCCAATGTACAGGCAGTTTTTAGATAGTGGAGCCGCCTCGATGGGCCGACGTGGCCCCTAGTGTGCCCACTATAAAAATTTCTTATGTTCTTATGTTCCTTGTGGTTCGGAACCCACGTAAAATTGTAGGTCCCGTCCGCCACCACGGAGGACATGCACAATACACAATTACGAGCACAGTTAGGTCGACCAGCCATGAGTGGATCCTAGGGTCTTTGTTGGTCTGAAACATTATAACATCATTATAACATATATATATATATATATATATATATATATATATATATATATATATATATATATATATATATATATATATATATGTGTGTGTGTGTGTGTGTGTGGGTATATATATGTGTGTGTGGGTATATATATGTGTGTGTGTGTATATATATATATATATATATATATATACATACACACACACTACTGTACAAATTATTATGGATTTTTTACTATTTTTTGTAATTCAAACGCTGAGATGATTTCAATGCCATTTATTTTCATAGTTTTCGCATAAAATTACACCTCAGTTGTTTTAGTACTTTGTTTGACCTCCTTTGGCTTTTAACAGTGCTTTTGTTCGTCCTAGCATCCCAACAATCAAAGATTGGCACAAATCTTTGATTTTGGGCGAATGGAACCAAACTTTGATGAGACATGCAATGAGTTCAGTTTTGATAGTAATCGGTGTTTGGTGGATCTCGTCTTTCAACACATTCCACAAATTCTCTATCGGATTTATATCTGGTGAATTTCCAGCCCAAGGGTGCAGTGCAAGACCATTTTGTGTCATCCATGTCTTGACCCTTCTTGCGGTGTGACATGGGGCTGAGTCTTGCTGGAATATGCATGGTTCCTCACTAAACCAATCTCTTATTTGTGGTATCAAACGGTTTTCTAGCACGTGTATGTACTTGTCCTGGTTCATGGTGCTTTCAACAACGTGCAAGCGGCTTGTCCCATGTATCGACATAGTTCCCCACACCATGATCTATGGAAATTTTATTGTTTTCTTCAGACATTGAGGCATAAATTCCATAAATTCCTCTCCTGATCGTCGTCTGAGTTTGGACACAATCATCGAGTACGGCTATGGTTGATTCGTCCGAAAATACCACCTCAAACTCATTAAGACATTACAGACGAGTAGGAGCGTAGTGCAATATATAGCAAACTTTGCACCGTGTAAATAAAGTTTAACATGACGATAGTGGTAACATGGCAACACACCCTCTATTTACCGCAATGTTATTGTTATTAACCTTATTATCAACAAGATTGTTTCTAAAATCATTTTACCTTCTTCCAGTCATCGACAGTCCACTCTGCACGTTGCTTGGCCCACTCAAAACGTGATTTTATCATTGCTTGAGTAAGTCGCGGCTTCTTTCTAAGGCGATATGCTCGCAGCCCAGCTTCCAGTAGCCTCCTGTTTATGGTTGTGCGATGCACAACAACGCCCTCTGCTGCCAATATACTTCCTATATTTGTGCATGATGTTCTCCTGTCACGTAGGGCGATTTTTTTAATTAATCTGTCTTGCCTGGGTGTTGTTTTTCTTGTTCTACAACAGTTTCCGATTCTTTTAGCGACCACAGTTTCTCCTTTTTCTACCTTTTTCTTAATTTCACTGACAGTTTGAGTTGATACATTGAGTTTTTTCGCTATTTAGTTTTGTTTGAGAGATGAGTGTTTCAGTAAGACTTGAATTTGTCCACGTTATCGAGGACTCACATCTTGTCTTTTGTCCATTCTTTTAAATTTAGTTATTTTAAATAAATCTGAAAAAAAGCACAATAGCATATCAAAAGACATAATGGTACACATCAAATCATATTGCAACACACATGCCACTCACACACGTGTGTCTAGGCCGAAGACAAAAGAATAGACTACTTAGTTGGCGCCGCAGAACCATTAGGCGAGGGAGGGAAAAAGTGGGGAGGCAGCAGCAGCGGGGAGTGGAGGGCAGGCGTGGGAGAAAAAAGTAGGGGAAAGGAGGCGAGGGGTGGAAGGAAGCGTATACCAGTGCATACTGGTTACAAAAGTCTTAGAATTCATAACAAATTATCATGTCATAGAAGTATCTTGGAAGAAAATGTTATTTCAGAAAAAATCCACAATAATTTGCACGGTACTGTATATTAGTGGTGGACCGGATATCCGCATCATTTTAAACATCCGCACCCGCACTTCTGACTGCTGATGTTATGCGGATATTACCTCTAAGAAATTATGCAATTTACAATTAAATTAGCTTATAAAAAGTAGCTTACAAGGACCAGTCATGCACATTTCACGTAAAGTATTAAATTAATGAACAAACAAATATATAAACCTCAAAACATAAATACCTGGTAACACAGAAAATTGAATGAAACTTGAAAAATTATGTCATATATTCATAATTCTATATTATATTAATAGATTAGCTAAATATCCGCATCCACATCCGCGGATATTGAAATTAAAAATCCACATCCGCATCCGCAGATGTTGAAAGACTGACATCCGGTCCACCACTAATATATATATATATATATATATATATATATATATATATATATATATGTGTGTATATATATATATATATATATATATATATATATATATATATATATATATATATATATATATAGATAGATAGATAGATAGATAGATAGATATATAGAATGGTTACGGAAATAAAGCTGTTTGAATCTACAAATGCAAAAGCATTGTTAATGGTAATCAAGAAAGAGAAACCATTTACTGTTTCTAACATTTAATGTTTAAACATTGCCATTTTGAATGGTATCAGATACAGAAATGACAAATTTGTTACAGTTTACAATACGTTTTCGAAAATCGCACCGTCAACCTCAGTGCACTTTGCAACTCGTGTGCGAAGATCGCGTGTTGTTCGTCTGAGTTGATCTTGACGTTCCTTTATGCGGGCAGCAGCATCCAAAATGCGCGCGAGCAATTCGTCTCGTGTATCCACCTTTCTTTTGTAAACTTGACTTTTCATCAACCCCCACAAACAATAATCTAACGGAGAGAGGTCTGGAGACCTTGGTAGCCATTGAATGGGACCACCGCGGGGGGAGGAAGAGCTGCGCGCGCATCAGATTTAAACAGCTCTATCTACATAACCATTCAGAATTAGACACATGTTCATATGAACTTTTTTTCTCACAATCACCGATACTATCACCTCCCAAAGTATTGACCTTTCCTCCTGAAACACCCTGTGTATATATGTGTGTATGTATATATATATATATATATATATATATATGTATATATATATATATAGATATGTATATATATATATATATATATATATATATATATATATATATATATATATATATATATATATATATATATGTGTGTGTGTGTGTGTGTATATATATATATAATATATAGATATGTATATATATATATATATATATAATATATATATATATATATATATATATGGAAAAATGTACAATAAATAACTCCTACATCCATATAATTCTTATATTCATTCATATATAATTCTTATGTTCATTCGTATACTTCGTATATTTATATAATCCTTATATTCTTATTCATGTATTCATTTTTACATATCAAGCCCAAAATCGTATCACGCTGACACGAGTTTGGTTAAAACTTTGATTTGCTTTCTATTTTATAATTAGTGAATTATTTATCTGTAAACTACGTAATCATTTTGTATATAGACCAAACTCGTATAACACTGACACAAGTTTGGATACATTTTTGATTTGCTTTCTATTTTATAATTGGTGAATTATTTCTCTTTAAACAACTTGATCATTTTCGTAGCCTTAGCTTAATAATGTAATCTTGTTCATTTCCTGTATACATTCTCTCTCCGTTGTAAAAGATGATGTCATGTCCTGATTAACGTTTAATTTTTAATCTTAAGCCTTTCATTTTTGCCCATGTGCATGTTTGTTTCTAATTCGTGATGGGAAGGCATATTTCAATTTCCATTTTCAGTTAACTCGGCAGATCATGATAACATCAGATCTGTCAATATGCGGTTTAAAATAAAAAAATTAGACATTGATACAGCAAAAAATATTTGTTTTGTCTTTAAATGTTTTGGAAAGTAAATCAGCCTATTGAGAATAAGAAAAAAGCAGATCAGCATTAAATAATAATGGGTGTGCGGTAAATTCACCGAAATCAATTCACCGACGGAAAATTCACCGACGAAAATTCACCGACCATCAAATTCACCGACGAACAATTCATCGCTGGAAAATTCACCGACCATTAAATTCACCGACGACCAAATTTACCGCCAAATACTTGTAATTTATTAATTTACCAATCTGTACAAATATTTCATAATTTATTAAAAGAATATACGCAAAATTAAAAGCTTTATTAAAGGATACTTCATAATTCATTAAGATTCATAGTTTATTAAAAGAATTAAAAGAAATTAAAAGCTTTATGCAAGGTACTTTAACAATCATTAAAAATTAAAACGATATATTATGAGCTATGCCTCTTGCAAAGGCTTTGACACACTGGTCAGGTTCGTATTTTAGTACAATTCTTCTTATTCTTTTTGCATAGTCCCGGTATTTTCTTCTCTTTCTCGGTGTCTCTTGACCTGCAATATATTGTTCAATTTTGGCTTCGCTTAAAGTTTGTTCTTTTTTTATGCACTCCACGAATTTCCAAATATTGGGATGGCAGAAAGTTAGCTGCTCTTCAAATCCCCTATGCCAACCTTCGACATTATTATTCGTTTTTGGCAAATCATTTACGATAGCATCGTGAACGTTCCACATCTCATGTGGAAACTGTGGTGGTCGACGCCGTTGCCTTCGATCTGGACGACCAATCCAAGTATCCTCAAAATAATCAATGACTTGTTGAGTTTCAGGAGGCCAAATATCACTGTCGCACAAAATTTCAAAAGCCTCAACTACATTATGCGGAGGGACAAATGCTAATGCAGATAGCATACGAAGGTTTAGGGCAAAATCTGCATGGATTTCATATCGTTGTTTCAGACCATGTGCTTGAATGGCTCGCATGATGCATTGAGAAAAATGAAAAAAGCATCCTCTTTGTTTCGTGTTTGGGAACATTTGCTTAGAAGCTTTAATCATGACTTTTTCATAATCAGTAGTTATTGTTAACGGGGTTGAAGAGGGATCAAATTTTCTGATGCTTTCCAAAAAAATCTTATAGGTTTCTTCGGATTTGTCGGGTAGCAAAGCATACACTAGTGGAATTGAAACGTTATCTTCTAAACCATGCAGTGTGTATAATTGCTTGAATAGCAACAGCGCTGCTTTGAATGTGCCATCGGCATACCAGTGTTTGCTTTTCATTAACATTTGAAGATTTTGCACAGTGGCAAAGACTATAATGCGATTTTCATAATTTCCCGTGTCAAAATATAAAAACTCTTCGCCATTCGGCAGTTTTGTGTAGTCTTGAGGAAAAACAATGTCTTTGCAAAGGGTTGGTATGACCGGTCCTGCGTGCTTCTTGCTTCGCATGTTTCTCATTGTTCTTTTGATGTTTTCTGTACTAGGAAGCTTTCCAATTGCTGCTTGACTACATGCAGCAAAGGCATCAGATAATATTGAATGCGGAGAATCGGTTGTATCTGTAGCCTTCTTGCGAATCATTTCACTAACACTTGCTGCTTCGACGCTTGCTGCATCTGCATGGTGATTGTGCTCATTTGAATGCTTAATTATATTGTCACCAACTGTAGATACTCGAGCACGACATTTAGTTTTCTGGTATTGGTCACACTTCCAATGAATTGTATCGTGATTTTGCTTTTCTTTGTAGTACAGGTGACCTTCAACACAAAGCTTTTTCTTTCCTTTCTCGGACTCTACAAAACGAAGCGCCATTTCTTAAGGGTGTTGGGGAACGAATGAGTCAAAAGGAGTAGTAACCTATCCAACTCAACTGGTACTAATGAATGTTTAGTTTAGATGGTTGGTTTGTCGCGGTTTGAAATATTTGTCAAGTTTGTTTTTAAACTAATTAATTAAGTTGGTTGGTTTGTCGGTGAATTTAAAGGTCGGTGAATTTTCTGGGGGTGAATTTGAGGGTCGATGATTTTTCCGTCGGTGGATTTGATGGTCGGTGAATTTTCGTCGGTGAATTTTCCATCGGTGAATTGCTTTCGGTGAATTTTCCGGTTAATGATGTTAGGAAAAAAATTCGATACAAAAACTCATAAAATTTCTCCAATGTTCATTCTGATCTGACTGATCCAACTTAGAGGCTGATCATTACCTGTAACATTTTAGCAGTAAATTATAGTCAGAAAAAATCTTTGTCTTCTCCTTCGAGCCTTGCTCCCTTCAGAGAACTTAGTCTTAAATAGAGAAAAATAATTTTCCGATACATTATAAGAAGAATTGGGGAACCTTCAGAGAATTTAGTAAGCCTCACAGAATCCTCCGATCCACCACAAGAAGAAAGCGGAGAGTAGTATAAGAGAAACTTCTGCAATTTCCTATACGGTACCAGAGTAACAAATCCGTTGCTGCAACCTAACCAGAACCCCCGTCAACTTCGAACCAACCAAGGCCATAGACGAAGGGGTTAATATATATATATATATATATATATATATATATATATATATATATATATATATATATATATCGTAAAGAACGACGCTTGTATAGGAGATATTCCGCGCAAGACGAGAGAGAGAGAACGAAACAAATGAAAAAATGAGGTAACCACCCGGGAATCGAACCCGGGATCTTCCGATTGCCGGTCAGATGCGATACCATTACACCATGGGCCTCACTCTTCCAAATGCCGTAATTCTTCTACATACTCGCAGAAACCAATGCCCCAAGGGGGCACCTCCCGCATGCCGTAACATTATATACATTCAACTGCAAAGAACACGCAGTATAAATAACGTAAAGAACGACGCTTGTATAGGAGATATTCCGCGCAAGACGAGAGAGAACGAAACAAATGAAAAAATGAGGTAACCACCCGGGAATCGAACCCGGGATCTTCCGATTGCCGGTCAGATGCGATACCATTACACCATGGGCCTCACTCTTCCAAATGCCGTAATTCTTCTACATACTCGCAGAAACCAATGCCCCAAGGGGGCACCTCCCGCATGCCGTAACATTATATACATTCAACTGCAAAGAACACGCAGTATAAATAACGTAAAGAACGACGCTTGTATAGGAGATATTCCGCGCAAGACGAGAGAGAACGAAACAAATGAAAAAATGAGGTAACCACCCGGGAATCGAACCCGGGATCTTCCGATTGCCGGTCAGATGCGATACCATTACACCATGGGCCTCACTCTTCCAAATGCCGTAATTCTTTTACATACTCACAGAAACCAATGCCCCAAGGGGGCACCTCCCGCATGCCGTAACATTATATACATTCAACTGCAAAGAACACGCAGTATAAATAACGTAAAGAACGACGCTTGTATAGGAGATATTCCGCGCAAGACGAGAGAGAGAGAACGAAACAAATGAAAAAATGAGGTAACCACCCGGGAATCGAACCCGGGATCTTCCGATTGCCGGTCAGATGCGATACCATTACACCATGGGCCTCACTCTTCCAAATGCCGTAATTCTTCTACATACTCGCAGAAACCAATGCATTGGTTTCTGCGAGTATGTAGAAGAATTACGGCATTTGGAACAGTGAGGCCCATGGTGTAATGGTATCGCATCTGACCGGCAATCGAAAGATCCCGGGTTCGATTCCCGGGTGGTTACCTCATTTTTTCATTTGTTTCGTTCTCTCTCTCTCGTCTTGCGCGGAATATCTCCTATACAAGCGTCGTTCTTTACGTTATTTATACTGCGTGTTCTTTGCAGTTGAATATATATATATATATATATATATATATATACTTACTTTACTTACTTTTGGTCACTTTTGGTGAATTTGAGCGACGGTTCAGGATCTACCTGCGGTTGACCCCTCTGCAGCATCTAGCCTCATTTGCGGGATTTGGAGAAGGAGGGAATTGCTGTCTGATCTCCTCCTGCCCTCGTAGCCAGCCACGCATGGCTGGTCAGGGACTTTGCACAGAAATCTGTCCAGCTGGTTCTTGAAGTTATTCAGGTCGATGTACTGGAGATTCCTCACTTCTTTTGGAAGGACAGTGAAAAGCTTTGGGCCCCGTATTCTGAGGGTGTTTTCTATACTTGTTTTCATGGCCCCTTGTCCCACCGCAGGACCGTACAAAATCTGCCTCTTCTCTCATTTCAGTTTGTTTCTATTTCATTTCTAAGTTTAGGGACAGAGCCCTCAAGTATTTTCCATATTAGTCTGGAAGCCAACCCAGGATATTTGTCCTGACCCAAAATTCTCGGTTAAAGTTTTTTCTCTGCTGATTATTTATCTTTTGGGTGTATATAATGAGATCCAGGGGGCTGTGGAGGTTACATCCTTGGGCAATTTGAGATATACAAGATGGCCACCAAGAATACGAAACTATACCCGAAAATCAATTTTCGGCATTTCTTCACAACCACTCATCATGCAAATACAAATAATACATGCTTTTCTATGTTTTGGGCCATGGCAAATCTAATTTCATGATCATTTTAACTCTAGGATTCATAAAAAACAATATGGCGGCCATATTTACCGCAAAATGGTTACTAATAGCCACATATAACTTGAGTAACACATTCATTAGAAAATAGTGACATCGTTCAGTATAGAGTTATATTAAAACTGATTCACATACATATGTATAAATAACATCATGGATTTTAATTACTTACAATAATATATTATTCCAGCACACAAAATTCAAGATGGCTACCATAATACACAATTCAGCATTATGGCCATTCCCGTTGATTGCCGTTTAGTGCAAAAACACTGATATAGCAAAAATTTTATCAATTATTAATTAACAATACAAAGGTACACAAATACAGATTGCAACAGTAGCATCTCAAGAAATCCCTATATAATCATGAAAATAAAAATTACAATGTTTATTATCCATTAGTCACTGTTACCAAGTTCATCATTCTCAATTTGTTGTACCCGTATAGTGTACTCGTTGTAACACGCATTGCCCCCTTGGCAATCACAGAATATTGTACACGCTAAGCTATTGTTCTTGCAGCCACATCGCTGACTGCTGCAGGCCTGCTCACTGCTACACGAACACTTGAGGAATTTCAGTAACTCTGCTGGGGCCAGAGGTGTGTCATTGGGCACTGTTGTTAGGGTCAGAGAGTTAGAGCCGTCTTCCTTTGACCAACCGTGTGTAGTTGGGTCGAGAACGGGTGGGTCCAACTCAAGTGCGTTGCGCCATATAACAACCTGGAGGTGCGCTCGTGCCACATTCTCCCGGAATGCCTCATTGGTGGGAGGCAGAGTCTGTGCTTTTGGAGCACCAGCAGCCATACTCTTGCCCACCTTGGCGGACCATACCTTTAGACGTGCTTCTGTCATCGACTGACATCGCGACTGCCCATAACAAGCCAAAATGAACTGCTCAACCTGGTCTACAACATTGGGCATGGTCTTGGTTGTGTCCCCGAAGTAGCTGAGGCGATGAGCACCAGAACGCAGAACCTTCAAGGCTACGCCCTTACCTATTCCAAAGAAAGTTGCAACGGCATCACAACCGGTTGCTCCATGAGCAGCCAGCAAGTCAGAAATAATGGCATGGTGCTTGAGTGCTGTGGCGTTGATGTCAATCACAGCCCGGCCTTGTATGGGAGACATCATCATGACGGGCCAAGTAATATCCCCACTACACACAAAGTGTAATAAGAGAACGAAGATATCTGTATCATCTGCCACCACAAGAGGTGCCTGACTACCTGCTTTAGCCAGTTTTTGTACGATTATAGTGTCAGCTTCCTCTTGGATTGTAACCATGTCATGTCGTCTTATCACTATTCCATTGGCGAGTTCTACAGGCACAGGGTCACTTCCTATTATGACAAACTTGTGGGGTGCGATGTCATCTGTGTGCGAAATGAGGTCTGTACAGATGAGATTAATGAATTGGGACTTGTTTGTGGAAAGAGTCAGGATGACCTTTTGTGGTGGCAGACGAGTAGATTCACGTAATGAGTACACTCTACTGGCTCCCTGATATCTACCCTGACGCGTGGACTCTTTGATGCTTCCTTCTTTGTACGTGTCAAACACAAGGTAGACATCATTCTTCCTCAGCTGAATGGCGATGTAGCTTCGGAACAGATCCAAATAGTCCTGCACTGTACCACTAACAGGCCATGGCACCACCCAAAGAACAGCGCAACCATCAAGAAAAGCGACTTTAATGTTGTTCAGTGCAAGCCTTCCTGATACATGCACCTTTAGTGCTTTCTTCAGATTTGATTTAGTCTTTGCCTCACGCATGTGTCCAGCGTCATCAAACATTGATGTTGGATGAAGGGCTAGCTCATGAGAGAGCAAATGATTTATGTCAGATTACGGGCGCTGCGTTGCAAACCCATGGCTCTGGCATAAATGGTTTCAGTGTCAAAGACTTTATTGTCATCCAGCTTGATATGCTTGTGTGTTAATGACATTGTGTTGACAACTTTAGGAATAGGTTCATGAAATCCATTTGGCCAGCTCTTCTCAAAAGATTCCATCTGTGCTTTCCCCAGCTCTACTGCCCTGAACACATTTACCGAGGGATGTGTGACAACTTTACTCATGACTACGTTCACCGGTGCATCAGGGTGTTTTTCTGGATCCAAAGGGTCAATGCTCAGTTCCAACTTAACCCTAATACTGTGGCGAACCTTTACATCAGCGAGGATTCTAGATGGCATTTCTTCCTTGTGCTCTACCTGCTCTCTCTTACAATCAGTATCTCACATTGTATGAAGATCACTTGTCAACGAGTTACACAGGTGTAAGTTGTATGCCCACGTCTTCACAGATTCTGACTTGAGAGTGATACCTATGATTTCACCTCTGCTATGACCATATCTCATAAACGTGCTTTCGATGGCGGTGTCACTCCATATTCCAATGAAGACCCCGGCTAAGTGATGCATGGTGTGTTGCCCTCCTATGAAATGTTTGCGCACATCATTTGGCATGGCTTGCATGGAGCGTAGATAATACAGGCCATATCGAGCATAATTGGTGTGCCTAGCAGCAAAGAAGAGGGGCATCATCTCACTGACTACTGTAAGATGGAGTGCCCAGTCTGCCTCCCTCTCTGCTCTAATATACTTAAACACACAGAACACTTGTCTCACCAAGCAGTCGATCCACAACTTAGCAGTGATGCTTCTAGACGAGAGATCATCTAGCACATGCTGGAGGTCTGCCATGCTCTCTATGGCATACTTGTCGAAGACCGGACGCAAAACCTCCTCTGTTAGCATCCTCAATGCCCTCACATTGTCAGGGTACTTTTTCCCGCTTAACATTTTAAGTACACCACCAAATGTAGTGCTCAATATTTCCACAATGCCAGTCTCTGCCATGAGGGTCCCAGTGCTCCAAATGTAGCTCATCAGTAGGTGCATACCACCTAATCTCAAATACATATTGCTGAATCTGTCTGGATCCTGCCAGACGATATGCAGAGCCACTCTGTGGAGTTGTTAGTCAGCAGTAAATATCACAAATTCCTGACCAACCTCGGCACAAACTCTCTTTGCCTTGAGCATTGCTGTTGCCATTGTTTCTGGATCGGATGGCGGCCTGTCTATGAGTGGAAGATATTCAACTTTCGTTTTAGGTTTCTTGGTGTGGCCTTGATCACGACATAACTTTGTGCTGTATCCCAGGAATTCAGGACACTTCTCTTTTGTGAGAATGTCATGAATAAAACCTAAATCGGTCTCTTCAGCCCTCCTGCAGGCTACATCCTGTAAGATTTGGAGATCATTAGTGAGATTAGGCTCTGGCTTATCTGGCATGTCAGGCTTTCTCTGGAACTCCATATGTGGTAATTCCTCGACTGTTCATCTTCCACGGGTAGGAACATGTCTGCTTTAAGCAGTCGGACAATAGTTTCACTTCATCATCTTGATCATCATGGGATGGTTGTGTCACGACCATGGCAAGGGAATGTGGAGACAACTTGCCATTGGGACAGGAGATGTCTGTATCAAAAACCATACTATGGTCTGCATTGTGAATTCCTTGTAGCTTTGGGTCAGCAGCTGCTGCGGCGGCGGCCGACTTCTTGAAACGCAGACTTCGCTGTAGCTGCAAGTGACCCTCTAGTCATACATATGATTAATGATTGATTTAGAGTCACTAAATAACACACCAAGAGCTACCTGCAGAGATGTTGGTTGGTTAATCACCACACTAGTCACGATGTTTCCAATCATAAGAGCTGGGCGAATCCTGTGTAGTTTCTGAGACACAGCTGTTAGTAGTGATTGCAAGGTTGGCGAAACAGTCTGCAGCTAAATCAGTGTCAATATGCTTCATATATGTGGTTTTATCATAATGCACTGCTTGCATTTCGTCACAATCTGCTTGGCTACAGTTTTTATACTATGGGTCATATCATCTACATCGTCATCCTTAAGCATCCTTAGATCCTTGACTAAAGCATTGTTATTGAATGTGATGATATTTGCGTAGCCGGGTGAAGAGAGAACTAATAATTCACCACTAAAGTAATTACGGAGTTCATCAACAAAACCAGTGCGGCTCAATTTGTAACCAGAGTGATCGATATACTCCTGATGTAACTGAACCGAGTTCCATATGCGTGTCCTATCACCTAACATATCACCTATAATATGCTTCAGTCCCTGATCATCCTCTCCCTTAGAAGTTGAAGGAGACTGATTATCCAATAAGATGTTCTTGTTACCCAGAAATTTACATATACAATCCCTGTGATACCTTGCATTCGCTGCGTGAAGGTCACTGATGCAGCTGTCTATTCGCAACCTGACTTCAATCGCCCAGGGGTCCTGCTTCAGTGAATGGGTAGTGCGACAGAGATATGCTGGGCGCCACCTATCAGGATGTTTTGGGTCTTTCTCGATATCACAGGCCTTCTCACAATATAAACACTGCTTCGTGAAATCAAATGGGTTTCGAGACAGACGAAGTTTCTTCATTGTTTGAGGTTCATCAACATCTAACTTGTGCTTCGCAAAATTAGTTACGGATGCATATCTAGACACACAGTTTTTATGGAAATGTATCTTTAGCTCCTCATTGTCTGCTAATTGCTGTTCAAGTTGTATACATAGTCCATCCCCATAGGTCCTGCTGGCCTTGATTATAGAGTCAATACGTGAATTCCCATGGTTAAGGAAGTCTTTATACCGTCATCGCACTCCTCCCCATATCGAAACTTGAATATGCACGCCTCGTCCATCATTCACCTGGAAAAGAATAAAAACATTAGTCTTCTCTCCTTCATATAATTGGTAATGTGCATATAATTGGCAGATATCAGGGCATTGATTGGCCTCTGTGGTTTTCTAAACATTGATATGTATAATACTTGGTCCTATTGAGCCCTGTAAAATACATTTTTAATGACAATATGGCCGCCATATTGATTTTAATCAATCCTAGAGTTAAAATGATCATGAAATTAGATTTTCCATGGCCCAAAACATAGAAAAACATGTATTATTTGTATTTGCATGATGTGTGGTTGTGAAGAAATGCCGAAAACTGATTTTCGGGTATATTTTCGTGTTCTTGGTGGCCATCTTGTATATCTCAAATTACCCAAGGGTGTAACCTCCACACACCCTTGGATCTCATTATATACACCCCAAAGATGAACAATCAGCAGAGAAAAAACTTTAACCGAGAATTTTGGGTCATGAGGTCCGGCTTCCAGACTATATGTATATTATTGTGTACCGCTCGCGCTTTCTTTCGAGAGAGTAGAGTTTCAGGGATTGTTGTCGAGACCAGTAGTCTTCACTTTCCGTTTCCTCTATCTTAGATGTAGAAGTCCTTTGTATAACTTCAATGTTCGCAATGTCTCGTTTTCTGTATGGGCTTGTGAGTACTAAGCAATAATTAATTATTGGTTGGACTAGACTCTTCCATAATTTGAGCATGATGTTTGCTTTTCTGCTGTGGAAGCTCTTTCAGATAATTCCCATTATTTTTCTAGCGGTCGTAATTTTGATGTTATAGTGCTCTCTGAATTCTGCATCCGACGACATTATTACTCCAAGATCCCTGACGTGTGGATTTGGTTTTATCTGTTTTGCTTGCAGAGTTTTGTACCCTTTTTTCTGTAGCTCCTTGTTATTACCATATCTTAGAAGTTGGAATTTTTCTTCGTTGAACTTCATAGTGTTGTCTTCTGCCTACTGGAATAATGTTTCAATGTCGTTTTGTAATCTTTCTATGTCACTTTCGTTCAATATTTACTTGCATATCTTTGTGTCATCTGCGAAACATAATACAATACTGTCATTCATATCTATCTGCATCAATATCTGCAATCATTATTATGAACAGCAAGGGAGCTAGTACTGTCCCTTGTTGGACAGAGCTCTCTACTTTCGAGACTTCCGATTTGACTCCATTTACCATTTACCGATTTGACTCCATTTCTTTGCGTCAAGAAATTAAATATCCATCTTCCCAGCTTTCCAATAATTCCTGTATTCTTAAGTTTATGTACTATAATTCCATGGTCACATTTATCGAAGGCTTTAGCAAATTCAGTATAGATTACATCTATGTTTTGTCCTCGACACAGTGTTTCCAATACTTTCTCCTGGTGGTCTAATAGCTGTGATAGGCATGATTTTCCAGCCCCGAAACCATGTTGGTTTTGGTTGTACAAGTTCTTTTCTTGTAGGTAGTAGGTAGTTTCGCTTCTAATTATACGATCAAAGCACTTTATAAGGTGTGAGGTGAGAGCTACCGGCCGATAATTCTTGGGCATTGCTCTGTTACCACCTTTGAATAAAGGGGCAATGTTCGCGTTCTTTAATGGCAGTGGAATTTGTCCTGTGTCGATTGATTTCCTCCATAGTAAGTATAGCGGTTTGGCAATACTCTCTTTACATTTCTTTAGAAATGTGGCACTCCATGTTTCTGGCCCTGGTGCCGAACTGTCGCGCATCTGTGATAGAGCCTTAATTACATCTCCTTCCGAGAACTCTATGTCCATTAATAGGTTTGTGCCAGAATTTGTCCTTGGCTGATTTGTATCAATGTCGAAAAATTCGTCTGCGTTTTCTACTTTCATCTCTGACTTAGGAGTGCTAAACACAGATTTAAATTGTTCTTTAAGCAGTTCGCTCATGTTTTTTGGGTCATTTGTGTATTTGACCTCCCCGTCTATCAACGGACCAATACTCTCTTTGCACTGCATTTTCCTTTTCGCAAACGTGTAGAAGTATTTTGGGTTATTTTTTTATGTTTTCTGCTACCTTGTTTTCCTCCTCGTTTGTCTTATGTATGAATGTTTGCTTTAGGTCCATTTGTAGTTCGCCTAGTTTTCTCTCTAGTTTGAGTCTCTTTGCATCAGTTTTGCATCTGTGGAGAATGTTTTACGGTTTGCTTCCGTTGTCTAAATAGTGTCTTGATTTTTCTCTCGAGCTTGCTACTTTTTCTCTTTTGCCTCTCTGGAACATGCTTTAGTAATGGTTTCAGACTCCATTATAACTAGTATTTGTTTTGGAGTCTTCTCGTGAAGTAGTAATTCCCAATTTACTTCCTATAAATCTTTATTTACACTTTCCCAATTTACTTTCTTTGAATTTATGTTTAAGCCTTCAAATATTCCTTCTGCCTCTCTGGGAGGCGTTTTCGGACCTCTGGGTGCCAACTTCAGTTGTATATCGATTAGGCCATGGTCGGAGAAATTTGTATGCGTTACTTTTTATTTATTATTATCTCATTGTTATTTGTCAAAATTAAATCCAAAACGTTCTCTTTCCTAGTGGCTTCACAAATTTCCTGAGTAAGGGCGTAATGTTCCATCATATCTAATAGCATTATTGCTGGGGTTCTATCATCTTTTGTGATGTTGCCATGAAACTTCTCAACATATATGACTTCGTCATTTTTCTCCCATGTTATGAATGGGAAATTAAAATCTTCGCAAATTAGAAAATTTGTTGCTGAAGTTTCAAGTAATTGTAACATGTTTTGCATTTCATTAGTGGAAAATTGGAATTCACTTTTTGTGGTGTTTGGTGGTCTGTAGACGTCCATACTGGTTAGGTTCTGTTCTTTTACCTCTAATATAATAACTTCGACTGAGCTCTTTGATTTGTTTACGCCAACCTCACATGTGTATGTGTTTTTCACGTAGATACAACACCCTCCCCCTCGTCTAGCCACTCTATCTGTTCTGTATATGTTGTAGTCCAACAATGCTATTTTAGTATTCTCGATGCAGTTTTCACAGCCTTTTCTCGCACTTATTTAAGTGTTTCCGTTATATATATATATATATATATATATAGTGGGACGGTTACATGTGTTTCGTTGGAAAGTCCGAATAAAAGTGATATTACGATAAAAATCCAGCAGTTAATCCTTTTTAAGTAGTGCCAAATTTTGAGTGAATATTCAGTGAACACAGTCGTATGCCTATTTACAGTAAGTGGTGAAATAGCGGCGTTCGTTGAAATAAAGCAAATAAGATTAAAGCAACTTAATCTATACAATCTATTCCGAGTGTTTTCTCTCGGAGGAAATCTAACTGCCCATCGAAAGGCAATATCCCTCAGGTATCCCCCGCGGTACACTTCAGGGCACCAATCAATGAAAACCTACAGCGTGCCACATCCCCCATCCCCAACCCCACGGAATAAGGGAAAAACTTTCTCTCCCTCATTTCTAAAGTCGAGTCAAATACCTTACTTAATAAATTACCATTTTGAGTTAATATTTCGAGCACAATCATTTACCTACCATTAGAAGCATGGCAATGGTAAATCAACTCGTACAACCCTGTGGATACTGTAGAAAAGAAACAGATGAATCAAAAACAATTCGCTGTAATCTTTACCAGAACTTAGTCGAATTTCAATGCCTGAATTGGAGCGACGAAGAAATCTCTCTTATAACGGGCGCTAAACAAGTGAACGAAATGATGTTCTTCTGCAAAAGCTGCATAATCGAAATAAATTCGATTACAGTTTTTAAAGCAGAACGAAACTATGAGTAAAAGGCAAAAGAGGAGCTTATGAATAGTGAACAGATAAAAGAAATAGAAGGAACGAAGACAGTACGAGAGGAAACTGCGGAAAACGAACAGGAAAAGAAAACAGCAAAAGCAGAAATAATAGAAATAAAAGAAGCACCAACAGAGGAAATAGAGGCACAAAACAAAATCCAAAGTTTTCAAACAAAGGGCATTAGCAGCAATAGGAAAAAACAAGTAGACAATAAAGAAACATATTGAAACCACCAAAAACAAAGGCCCCAAGTGAAAATGGAGACGAAAATATATGTAAATACTATGTGAAAGGAATATGCAGATATAAGGGAGGAGAATGTATTTACGAACACCCTCCTGTGAGCAACTACTTCTACAATAAAGGTCACTGCAAATTTGGTAGAAAGTGCAAATTCTACCATCGGGACATTTGCAAGACCTACGCGACATATGGATCCTGCCAGTACGGCAGAAAATGGTACTACCATCATCTCCCGACAAGTTCAAAGGACAAAGGACAAGTCTCAAATGACAACAGAAGGAATGTGAAAAAAAGAATTTGTACCCAAATAGCAAACAAAACAAACAGCACACAAATTTTTTTCAACATCTCGGACACAATACAGCTGCTAAGTCTTATACAGCACATGCAGCTGACACAACTGGGAACCCTCGAGCCGGACCGCTACATGGCAAGAAGCTTCCAGAACAGGTAGGCGGGAACGGATCCATCTCGGAGGACCACAAGGTTGCAAAACACGCGATATCAAAGGACAACGAACTTAATGTAAAATGCAGAAGGGGCAATGCAAAACAAAGAAAATAAAAATTGTCCTGGCAAATATTCAAGGAATAAAACCAAACAATTCACTAAACAAAGTTTCGTACCTGAAAGGTGTTATGGACGAAACAAGGGCGGACATCGCATGCCTCAGAGAAACACATCTTAAAGACTGCCAAGGAAACTGCGATAACTGCGAATACTGTACCGATAAGAAAGAATTGCATATCGATGGATTCAACTTACTAAGAGCAGATAGAACAGCGAGACGTGAAGGTGACTGTGCTATTTATATCCATGAAAGGCATATGACAGAGACGGTAATAAGTAAATCCAACAGTTTCGTGGAAACCCTTGCAGTGAAAATAACGACACTAAACGTGGTACTGATAGTCATCTATAGACCTCCAAAGTCTTCAAATGAAAAATTTTCGGATTCCATTGAGGATATCAGAACCTTAACAAAGTCCGTAAACTCTCCATCCCCTAATATAATACTCTGCGGCGACTTTAATTTCCCATTTATAAAATACAAAAAGGTGGGTAGAAATATATTTATACAGCAAGATAAGGGGGGCACAAGAGAGGACCAGGAGCAAGCAAGAATGCTGATGGCTCTCACAAACGAGTTTATGCTGACTCAGGAGATAATAGAAAATGTCAGGAAAAATAACTGCCTAGATCTGGTATTCACAAATAACACGAACTGGATTGCAGATATAAAAATAACTACAACTATTATCTCAGACCACAATATAATCGAGTTATCAACAAATATGGCGATAACTTTAAAAGACAATACACATACAGAAGGTAGAAGCCAATATGGGGATTTTAACTTAAACTCCAAGATCATAAATTGGGAAGAAATCGGATCACACATGGCCCAAATAGAGTGGAGAACAGTTTTCGAGAATAAAACAACTGAGGAAATGCTAACAACCTTCGAAGAAAAGACGCTGAGAATTTTGGAAAAATATGCTCCGAAAGCACAGCAAAAAGGAAAGAGGAACTGGTTAGAGAGGCAAAAGAGAATAATATTCCGCAAAAGAAAGAGAGTAGCGACGAAGTTAGCTAATTGCAGAGACAACAATGCCAGAAAAGAAATACAAGAAAAACTGGAGAGAATCGATTGGGAAATACAAACTCTGATAAAGGGCCATACAGAGAGGGAAGAGGAAAAGGCGGTAGAAGCAATAAAGGAAAATCCAAAATACTTCTACAGCTATGCGAAAAGAAAAACAAAAACGCACGCTACTCTCGGACCCTTAAGGAAAGGAAATGAACTAACAGACGATCTAAAAGAAATATTTGAAACATTGAGAGCCCAGTATGAATCGGTATTCAGTACCCCAAAAAGTGACAAAGCGATATCTGACAAAGATGCATTCTTCGAAGAGAAACTGCAAGGAGAATGTATAACAGACTTTGATTTTACCCCAGAAGATGTAGCGAGAGCTATAGGAGAAATGAAATCACATTAAGCTGCAGGTGTCCGGACAAATGGAACGCACTATTAATTAAAAACTGTAAAAATGAAATAGCTACACCCTTATACTGGATATGAAGAAGATCCCTAGACACTAGTGAAATACCGAGCATCTTGAAAAGAGCAAACATCGTTCCTATATATAAAGGAGATAGATAGATCTCAAGCAAAGAACTATAGACCAGTGTCCTTGACGTCCCACCTCACCAAAATTTTTGAAAGAATAGTCAGAGAGAAAATCCATGACTTCTTGGAGACATTGGAAAGATTCAACGAAAATCAACACGGATTCCGATCAGGAAGATGATGCCTATCACAACTTACAGAGCATTATAAGAATATCCTAGATGTACTTGAAGGCAATGAAAACTATGATGTCATATACACGAATTTTGCTAAAGCTTTCGACGAATGCGATCATGGTATAATAGCACATAAAATGAAACATATGGGAATAACAGGCAAAGTAGGAAAATGGATCTACAACTTCCTCAGAAATCGACTACAGGTGGTAAAAATTCAAGGTTTATCATCATCAGAATCAGAAGTACGCAGCTCAGTACCACAAGGTACAGTGCTGGTCCCACTCCTGTTCATTATCATGCTAACAGACATAGACAGTGGAGTAAACAGCAACAGAATAGTGACATCATTTGCGGACGATACAAAGATCAGCAGAAAAATCAGCGATGCAAACGAAGTAGAGGCCTTGCAGAGAGACACAAACAAAATATACAAGTGGTCAGAAGACAACAATATGACATTTAACACCGAGAAATTTCAGCTCTTGAGATATGATAGAAATGAGGAACTTAAAAAGACTGCATGTTATGCTCCAGACAGAAAAGAAATTCAGAGAAGCACGAAAGCAGTCGACTTCGGGGTAATAATGACCGATGATGCCAAATTCGAGACACAAAATCAGATAGCAATAAACAGAGCAAAAAGAGTTGCGGGACAGGTACTAAGAACGTTCTAAAGGAGGGACAAGACAGAATGATCCCCCGCTGAGAACACTGATCATACCAAAACTTGAATACTGCTTAGTTTTGACGTCCCCATATAAAAAGGAAGAAATTAATAAACTAGAAGAAACGCAGAAACATTTCACAGCCAAAATTGATGTCTGCAAAGAACTCAACTTCTGGGAAAGACAACGCAAACTAAATCTGTACTCCATGGAAAGAAGAAGAGAGAGGTATACCATAATCTACATGTGGAAAATTATCGAAAAACTGGTACCAAACCTCAAACTAAACCCAATTACCATCCAGACAACGCTGGAAAATAGGAAAGGCAGAATGTGTAGTGTTCCCAAATTAAAGGCCCGACAAGGGACTTCCTCAGCTCTGAAGGAAAATAGCTTGGTTGTCATGAGGCCAAGAATTTTCAACCAGCTTCCAAAGGACCTCAGAAATATTACAGGGGTCATAGTTGAAGTCTTCAAGCGAAGACTAGATGCCTAGCTCAGGAAGGTACCAGATGAGACGGGTGTACCTGGCTATGTACGATGGAGAGCGCAAGAGAGCAACTCGCTCCTCCACCAAGCTAGGACTAGAGGCGGGGCCACCAGCTTGACCTTCGTGTGAAGAAAGACCGACGCATGGAACCCAAACAAGGATAACAAGGTAACAAGGTGTATATATATATATATATATATATATATATATATAATGAACTAAGGTGGGGCAACAAATTTGACCTTTGTGAACATGAATAATTTGGACTGAAGCAAACTAAGGTTATATATAATCCCCGATATTTGTTACCATTCAAAATTATTTATATGCCTCTGTTCAGTAACTTGTAGGATCTAATAACACAGACCTGCGATGATTTTGTTGTCCGAAATATTTTATCACTTATATAGTAAGTTTTGCACGCTAATTCAAAAAATAATATTCATTTTTCGCCATCATCACGTACAGATTTTTCACAAAATGTCATATTTCATATTACATATGTAAGTAATTTTCATTAAAATTGACTCAATTAAATTTTGATTAAAAATTACTGCCTATAAATGCTTCCAGATCAGAAGTGACGTCATAGCGTCTTCTAGAACATTCGAGAAACGCACCGCTAGTATATAAGTGATTGACAAGCCACGAGATGAGACAGTTCTTTATTATTCAAGGTGCGCGGTGACCATATTTCTCTTCTGAAATTTGTTTATTTATAGCTATGGCAACCAGAGGGTGTGTAAATAGCCCAAACATTTTCTGTTATATTTGTGGAAAATTTACTGTAAAAAAAACGAAGGCGAGATATTACAGACTTCGTCAAGAAAGCATAGTATTCGTACTTCGGAATGAAACTTGAGGATCAAGACAAATCATGGGCTCTACATAAAGTTTGCAGTGTTTGTGTTGAACAACTTAGACTGTGAAGTAAAGGTAAAAAGGATTCTTTACCTTTTGAAATTCCAATGGTCTGACGTGAGCCTAGAAATCACAGCAATGACTGCTATTTTTGTTCATGTAATGTGCAAGGCTACAATACTAAAAATAAAAAGGAAATTCCTTATCCAAACTTTCAGTCTGCTATAAGACCTGTTGCTCATGGACCTGGTATACCTGTACCTACTAAACCAAATACTCTTGATATAACTTCATCTGATTCAGTGTCTGATGACGATGGAAACGATGATATTGATTGTTTTCAAACCGAAACATCTGGTGAACCCCAATTGTTTACACAAAGTGAACTTAATGATTTGGTAAGAGATTTGTGTCTCCCGAAGGATTCTTCAGAGATTTTGAGATCCAGACTTCGTGCAAAGAACTTGCTTTCTCCCGGGACGTCATTTTACTGGTACAGAAATCGAGAGAAAGACTTTTCATTGATTCCTCCAAGAAGTCTAAAAGGCGTCCTCCTTCACAACGGTAACTTGTATGCATCCGTTCCTGTGACTCATTCGGTTCACATGAAGGAAACGTACGAAAATCTTGAGCTTCTTCGAGCTAAGGTTAAATACAAAGAACACGGTTGGTTACTTTGTGGAGACTTAAAAGTGATTTGTATGTTGTTAGGTCAACAACCAGGTTATATGAAGTTTCCATGTTTTTGTGTGAATGGGATAGCCGAGCAAGAACTCAGCACTGGATGAAAAAGGAATGGCCACGCACAGTCAACCTGACACCTGGTTCTAAAAACATTCAACGTGAAAGTTTTATTGACACGAAGAAAGTCCTTTTACAAAACTCCGCTTCATATAAAATTGGGCTTGATGAAGCAATTTGTTGAGGCCTTGGATGAAGATGGAGATTGTTTTAATTATCTGTGTGGTAAATTCCAACTTTTCGGAAGCAAAATTGAAAGATTGAATTTTCGTTGGTCTCCAGTTTAGAATACTGACTTTCGATGAACACTTTGAAAGAATAATGAATAATCTTGAAAAAGAACCGTGGGTTGCTTTTAAGGATGTTATCAACAAAATTTTGGGGAACAACAAGGACCCAAATTACAAACCAAAACATTGTGAACAACATGTTAAATAAGTTTAAAGAATTGGGTTGTAATATGAGTTTAAAATTACATTATTTACATTCACACTTGCATTACTTCCCTGAGAATCTCGGAGCACTCAGCGAAGAACAAGGAGAACGGTTTCACCAAGACATCAAAGAAATGGAGAAGAGATATCACGGAAGGTGGGACATCAGCATGATGGCTGATTACTGCTGGATGTTGAAACGGGATACTCCAAAATTATTACACAAAAGAAAAGGAACAGCGCGTACGTTCGAGACAAGAAAATTCAGGACAAATAAAGATGAATATGTAATTGGTGTTAATAGGCTTCTTTCTTTTTAAAGTTGTTTGCATTTGTAATAGTCCAGGCAATTTGTAGTTAGACCTGGGCAAAATTGCTTCAGAAGCTTTCTAAACTGTTTCCAGCTCAGGAACCATTGCCGAATAATATATCCAAAATCCGACAAAATTGGACCCCAGGAACACCCCCAAAAATGAAATTCAAAATGGCGGACTGGATGTTTCCTACGAAAAAAAAAATATATAATTTACGCTTTTATTTATAGAGATACATTTGATGCTTTTTCTTTCAGTTGTAATGTTTTAAATAATTCAACAATATACAACACAACCAGTTATTACGCAAATATAATGTTATATAGCTTTTTACAGATTTTTATAATCAATAATACAACAATTATTTTTTTCCCAGTTTCAAGTTATGTTCATTACAGGAGTAGTGATACCTGGTCACAAACATACAGAAATTAATCATCTTCATCACTATCATCAGATAGATTACCAGTACTTGGGTTGTTATCGCAACCACTGATTTGGCACTCGCCACAAGCGGCTGAACAGGGCATTCCATTACGCTTGCATCCACATCTTGAAGTAGCACATTTCGTCTTGCAGGAGCAGCGGATCATGTTGAGTAGATAATTTGGAGCTGGTGGCTTGTCGCAGGCTGTAGGGTAGTAGGAATTATTCTTTACATACCAACCCCACTGTTCTGCATCGATCTTCTCTTCTGTAGACTTCCAGATTAGTATTTGAAAGTATGTGCGAAAGCTGTGGTACTTTGTGGACGCATCGGTAGGTGGCAAACGTTCGGGTGTAACAAAAGATTTAGCTGTAGCTACCTTTTCAACTAACATTCGATGACGTAGTGCGTTAGTGGATTCAAGTGTTTTGCAGCCATACAACAGAAGCATTGCCTTTCTTCCAGCGGCTTCAATGTCAGAGTGTTGGCAACAATCAGAACAGAATGTATTTGCAACTGAACGGAGTTCAGCCACCTTCATCAGTGTGTCGAATGCTTTGGCTTTACCGATCGAAAAAATTCTGGATGTGCTATCACAGCCCGTGAAAGCATGCACAAACAGGAGATACTTGCAGATGTCATTGCCTAACAATGATTGAATGCTGAGAATATCATACACAGGATTAGGAGATGGTCCCCGTCTTATATCGCTGCGACAGTACAACTTGAAACCACTGTCCTTGGCATGGTACAGAAGGAGAATCAGCAAGTCGGTGTCTTCCCCTATTACTGTTGTAGTTGCATTTTCTGATGAGGAAACTGCTGCACGAACGATGTCCACATCAGCATCCCCATCTGCGCTGTGAACACTACACCCGTGCTTCTTCAACATCTCACCTACGAGGGAAATAAATGCTTGCTTGTTGTTTTCATTAGCCAAGAAGTGTTCCTTCTGGCCAACAAACTTCATGCTTGGACTGAGATTCACATTTCTGCTTGTCTTGGTGCTGCGTCTTCTGTGGGTCATGTCCTTGATCGTAGGAGAGCTGCTGTAGCCATCAAAAACAATGATTGCTTTTCCATATGTTTTCAGAGTGAAATCGGCATATGAGTTGGCGATGCTGTCATATGTTTCATCTTGACGCCAGGAAACACGATGTAGTAGAGATCCACCATCCAATACGTACTGGTCTGTGCACTGAATTTCTTGAACTTCTTCCATGCGTAAAGTGTCAGTGTATTTGATTATTGCATGAGCTAGCTGAGACTTATCGGGTTTCCTCAAGATACTTCGTGATTCGAACAATGCAGGAGGATATGCACACAGTTCGTAACACATGACATCTTCAAGATTCATGTCTCCGCCAGTGGCAACAGTCATCATTCTCTGAAACAGTAGTGCAGGATCTACTTCTATATCTGAAGCATCAGTGATCACAACGGCAGAAGCAGATCCTAGTGTTTTCACTTTGTCAGATCTTTTGGCAGAATATGTAAAGGCTTGTTTCCCAATCATTTTTACGACAATGTTCGTACCGATTGAATGCAATTGATGAACGTTAACTCCAGGATCAGCAGTTAGCCCTGTTACAATGTTGCAGAGACCCGAGGTAGAATGGAATGGGGATAAGGATTCCAGACGTTCAAGTACTTTCTTCATGTCATTACTGTCCCTGATTTGTCTACTTCCCCTCATTTCCTTGTGCTGTTCACTACTTTCCAACAAAACTCTGTTGTATTCCTGCATTGCTAAGTTATAAGTGGAACACAGAGGCATAGAAAAGAGCCACGTTGTCCTTTGGATGTCTGTAAATCCACTTCCGCGTGTCAGTCCGCCTCTGCTTTTCAGGGAACGCATTAGTACTTGTTCTATCACCAGGTCTGTGCCGAGTCCGGCCCATAATCTGTCGCTTCTTCTTACCACAAACTTACCTTCCTGGAACATTTTGTTAACGGCTGGATTTTCAGAAGGCAAACTTAACATTTTCTGCAGGTACAGGCAGGTAATTGTGATGTCCGGCTGCTGCAATTATGGGGATGGTCTCCAGCATAGCTTGCAAGTGCAAATCCCACGAGCCGGTTCTGTCTGCTGTTATCAAGGAACGTGCAATGTTGATCATTCGCTGATATTCCAACCAGAGTTGACTTGTTTGCGAAGTAGATTGTAGGTCAATTTTCTTCGCATCCAAAGTGGTAGCAATCTAAGACAATGCATTCGAAGATTCCACATCCTCAACTGATTGTTTGGCGGTCATAACATCGTCGAGCAGGTCACAAGCTTCCTTATGGAGGTCATGAGGAGTTCCATCTTCATTACGAGGGAAAACGTCTGCGACTAGTAAGGTACTAAGAGCTGCATCTACTATCATATGACCACGTATCGCTCTTGAAACAGCTTTTCCAGACATCATGTGTTGCACGGCATTTGGTCCGTATATTTCTTGAAGTACTTCAGACAATCCTGAACCATTCATAAGAGTACCGACTGCTCCCAAAAGATTCATCAGAGTGTGAAATGATCCCAGCATTAAAACAATGTCCTGCAGGTCTCTCTGTTCATTGATGATTTGGGAAGCTTTCCAGAACAAAGGCTGATCAAAGGTAATAATGCATGGGACTTTTTGATCGCGTGCTATCTTGCTCAAATATAGTAATGTCGAAAATATGCAGGTCATGTCAGTTGGCGACATATCTATGATGGGAAGGAACGTGATCGACGCCACACCTGGATGTGAGACACTTGATCCACCGTGAATTGCCTGCATTGTTCCGGACCAACTTGGACCTGATCTTTCTGCTGAAGATATCTGCCAGAGAAGACTAAGTCGACTTATGGTGGCAGTGGGTACTGGAAGTTCGCGGAATGAGATGTCCCTCAACATGCTTCTCGCGTGTCTATATTCCCTAATGTCAACGGTTGCAATCTTCTTAATGTCATTGTCACCAACATTACGCCTGTGAATAGAAGGGTGGATCTTGATCTTCGGAGTTATTGCGGCAATCATACCCATTCCATGAAAGGTATTCTTCCCATCCAAAGTGCAGACATCATGATCGACGTTATCTGCTGCTAGAAGGACTGCAGTGTTTTCATCAACAGTAAAAGAGCCAGACCCACTTGCCAGCGCCGCGTTTCTTTCGAATCTTGTTACTTCTGCATACGACGAACAGTAACCCAGCTGATGGAGAACGTCAATAAGGTACCTTGACCTAAAGTTGTGGTGTAGCTGAACCGACAAACCGATCTGTAGTGGACATAGTAATCCTCTAGGACGGGTTGCTTGCATAATGCTCTGTCCAATTGCACCTATTTTTCTTGAAGCATCCTGTCCCGCAAATGCTTTTGATAATAGCAATTTCAGACTGTTGGGAATGTAATCAAGAGCACTTTCTGCAGTGATGTCATTTGGAGATGGATACACATCTTTTCTAGGCGAGTCGACAGACTTGATATCACTTCTGATTATTTTTGCAGCAGCTTCTACTCGGTAAATCTTCTGTAGCTCTATATCTATATCACATTCTTTCGACTTTTTGTGATAATCTATAAGAATTTCATTAGCTGTCTCACGTAGTGTTACTACATCTGCCTTCCCACTTTCACATGATATTATGATCTTGTCTCCGTAACGTTCTAAAAGCTTTCTCTTCATGTGCCTGCGTTCGTAGACAGAGCTCTGACTTCCTTGAAGATATTCCTCCATTTTGGAAATTAGGTCTCCAATCAACAGTTGTTCATCATCATTCTCTTCCAGGTAAGCACAGGTCTGAAGGAATGCTTGGTGTTGCTCTTCATTAGTTGGTCTCCCTTTCTTCGAATCATGATCGTCGGAGGAGTATGCGCGAGGAATGTTTTTTCCACTTCGAAAATTTACGCTGCAGGTGTGATGGTAGACACAATCTGGAGCAGGAAGATCACGAAGATAATACTCCAGACGGCCTTTTACATTAAACGACCATTCATCGCAGCGGCTTTCACAGCACCTTTTTATGGTTTCGGAGAACTCTGTAGTTCTTATTTTGACATGCTCTGATTTTGGTTTGTGTTTGGAAAAAAAGTCCACAAAGGTATCACAAAACAAACAGTGAGTAGCACTGGAAAATGCGTATTCATGAAAACGAGCACTTTTCCTTGGTATTGCCTCGGCTGCTGTCTGTCCTTCTTTATTTCAATGGTCTTTTTATCCGTAAACCTTTTCCTACATACAACGTGAACACTTATTCCAGCTGTTGCAACAACATCGCTTCCACGGCTGCGGCTGGATGCATTTATACCATCTGCTCCTTTTTGCGAGATGTGAACCACTTCCTGTCCGCTGTCCAATTTCTCCTTACAAATCACGCACAATTCTTCAGGGGTCTGCATTCTTGAAGGCGGACGCACACCGAGTCAGCCGTACACCGAGTCAGTCTGAAACAGAAAACACAAATTAATAAACTGTGTTGCAGTATTTAAAAGGAGTACATAATAACAGTTTTAAAGAAAATGACAAGCACAAATACGCAGATTTGATAGTGGGTAGTAGGAATTAAAGAGTTGTATATAATATAAGTTTATAAAGATGTAGCAATGTCCATTCTCACATACACTCCATACAGTATATTTTATTTACATACGTGACGTCATAGTTTAATACTAGCGCCTAATACAATTTTAGTGTCATATAGGTTAATTTAGAAACGAAAATGTGTTTTAAAACATTTTACTGATCAAGAAAAACGTCATAACTCTCTCTACAAAGCGAAATTAAAATTTATTGTATTTCGTAGGAAACTGCCAGTCCGCCATTTTGAATTTCATTTTTGGGGGTGTTCCCGGGGTCCAATTTTGTCGGATTTTGGATATGTTATTCTGCAATGGTTCCTGAGCTGGAAACAGTTTAGAAAGCTTCTGAAGCAATTTTGCCCAGGTTGAAGCTATTTTTGCTCTAGATTGCCTGGACTATAATTAGTGTAACAAAGCGAAATAGGTACCTAATGTAAATTGAAATAAATAATATTTATTTATGTTGTTGTTTTTTCCCTCCAGGTTGCATAAAATCCTTACGTGATAGAAAAAAATGGACACCTTATTCGAAATGAGCATAGTTGAATTATATAAAATCAGTTAGTAGTAAGAAAATAACTCTTACAAAGTTCTCATTTGCAGGCCTGTGTAATTTGGTTGTAAAATTGCAAGAAGTCGCTTGGCATCCAGCAACCGAGATGTTCGATCCTTCTTAACAATACTGTTGTAGTTACTTCAAGTTTGAAGGCTTTCGCTTGTAGTCGCTATTCTTCGGGTCTACAGTAGGTAGAAATGTCCTGATGGACAGCCGACCAATTCCAAAACATTTATTGTCCTATCTTGCAGCCAGTGATGTAAACTTAAGGTCATTATCATGTCGACCAAGACGAAGCTTCCTTATACAGGGCCTTAAATTGTCCTCAGCGATCTGTTCATTTTTCGCAAAATCCACATTGCCATCGATTCGTATGAAATTCGTATGCCACTGTGCTTCATTGTCGGAACTGTGTTCTTTTCTGTGAAGGCTTCGTTATCTCCACCAAATATAACGCTCATTCGCCTTCACAGAAAGCGCTGCCTTCGTCTCATCGGTCCATAATATCTAGTCCCAGTAATTTTGCGGATCATTAAGAAAACTGCAACCTCTTTACTTAATTCTGCTGCTTCAAGAATAACTCTTTCGGGAAGTCTTGCCATGTAGACCAGCGTGATTCAGAGTGCGTCGAATTGTGGCGACTGAAACTTCATGTCCTAATGATGCTTGATTCCGTTGAATGCTTGGAACTGTTAAACCTGGGACATTATTCACGCCAGGAATGATTTTTAAAATGGTTTGATCGGGGATGGTTTTTTTTTTCTACCTTTTTGCAATCGTCCCGAGCCAAATGATCTTCTTCAAAATATACCTTGTCAACAAACTTGTACCATTATTTATTTTCTCTCTCTCTCTCTCTCTCTCTCTCTGTGTGTGCGTGTGTTCTCGTCTTACCTCGCGAGAGTCTTGAAGATACACCCAGGGCCAATCGCGACACGAACGTGCGTATCACGACATTAGTAGTGTCGTGGTGGTTTATCTTTATAAATACTATCTTTTATCATGAAAAAGCGGCTATAACTAAGGTTAGGCTGGGTTAGATTAGGTTAGGCAAGGTTTGGTTAGGTTTAGTTAAATTTATTCTGTCGCGATACAGAAATGAATATGTGAAACTGTATAATTTATAAGGTGTCGCTAATTTATAGGGTATCCAAATGTGTGTGTGTGTGTGTGTGTGTGTGTGCGTGCGCGCGCGCGCCAGTGCGTGTGTTATTTCTGTTTTTCACGACCATTTATCTTTTTTTCCATTCCTGAACAAGAAATGCGAGTCGAACAAACAGACAAAAGACTCGTGGAAATTATGTGAAGGACGTCATTTTTTCTTTTGTTTTTATGTGAACGTATTTTTATATGATGTTGTTTAAGATTTAAACATTAATTATTGCCATGAAAAATAATGACAGGACTTATTACGAAATATTTCGTTTCATCTCACGATTTTAATCAAAAGATGGAGCAGAATTTTAGAAGGTTTTAGAATAATGTTATGAATAATATTATTGTTTCAGTAATATTCATTCACGATTTTCCCTCACAAATACGAAATATTTTATAATTATACCATGCATAAATTTATGAGTAATAAATGTTGTGAACTTCTTCCTACAAATATAACTAGCTGTTTATTTTTAATAAGAGCCCATTAAAGCCTAGAGCTTAAGGGCCAAATTAAATAAAATAAATAGTCGAGCTTCACATTTATTCATGTCACTGTAAATTGAAAAAATGTATTTATTTTATTATTATTAATAAAGGTAAAGGTTATTCTAAGATTATATTTACATGGACTTCATTTTTATATTTGCTACATGAAGTCAATCCCAATTCCAAGTAAATACAGATTGGGAGAAGAGTCTAAGGATTTTATACATACAACTATTTAGTTAACAACAATATACAGATGTGTTCAAATGATGAAACAAATCAAACATAAAGTCTATAAGAATTTTATTCATACAAATATTTCGTTAAATTGTAATTTAATCTTCAAAGAATTCTCCATCCGCTGTGGTACATACAATATGTGGATTCTCTCTGTGAAAATCTTCATTGTTCTTCTGAACATTGTTGGCGGCTAAACTGTCGCCAAACAATATAAATGATATGGTGTTAATAATAAATAATTAAGTGAACCAAGGATTCTTAGCAGATAGGGTATGTGTTTCCGGGCGCCTCTGGATGTGGCTCCACTTCATTCAAGTCCCAGAACGTGCCTTGACCCTGCGATCTAATTACTTCGATCTTTTGAAATACTTCACGTATCGAGATGACCCCGCCCCAGTGGAAGGAACGAGAGGCAAAAGACACACTAAATAAGCCTAGCCTATCGTAACTAAAGGTTATTAATACTCAGCCTTCGGAGAGGAAATAATTTATCTTTAGAACTTAGTTACGATTTACAGTACATACATACTTATAATACATAAAACTTAAGACTATACTACAGCCATTAATACATTATTGGTAATTCTTACCCGTATTATCGGGCTTCAATTTGTAAATCCCTCCAATCAGGTGTCGACACTCACGTTCAAAGCCTCTACAAATAAACATCAGTAAATATTTATTCATTAATCATATAGGTCATTTTTAACATTTATAATCATTAATATCAATGCAAGTTTACAAAAATTACCTTTCATTCAACAACTTTTGTAGTCTAACGTTAGTCCACGTAATCAAAATGTCAGATATCACTAAAACGTTCACTTCATAAAAATATCCATGCAAAGATTTAAAAAAAAAACTCTCGGCCATCGCGTCATGCTCAACGATTGTAAATGACCAACTACCATAAACTACCTACCTAATGACCCGAACATTATCATTTCAAATTTATTAATACAACACATATTATACACTACTACATTAACCCCATCCCAAGATTGTGAACCAATCTTAAAAAGAAAATATTTATAAACAAGATATTATAGTTTATGGAAATACACGTTCATGAAATAAAATAAAGATTTAGGGAGGAAAAAAAATACGATCCAGTACATTATCAGGCTTGGTAAACATGCAATGGTCTTGTTTTCCCAGGCACGTACAGATTGAAAGATGGAGTTCCAGCTTCATTTCTTGTTTGCAATCGGTTCTCGTGCATTCAGGACTGTAATGCAGTTTTGAACTTCTTGTTTCCGCATGGCGCAAACGTCCATTCCAACGCCATAGTTCACCGGGCGCAGCTAGACTTTGCCTATCGAGCTGAAGCGTTACTACAAAACAGTTTATTCATGAAAATGGAATGATAGATAGACTCGTCTTGCAGTCACTGGAACATCCATTATGCTCTCTCCGATTTTCATTTTATTTTTCCTGGTGGGGTATATGGACATTAAAAGTATAATATGAGGCTGCCATTTGCATCTCCCAGTAATTTCTCCCCCAAGGCTGAGGAAACCTAACTATCCTACACTATATGTAAGCATACAAAAAAATTTCTGTAGTATCCACACAAAAACACATTTAATACTTAAATGTTATATTCTCAATTTAACACAAATATTACAAACAAAAGGACAATTTAAATTTTTTTTCTTTTTTAACATTCCTATAACTATTTCTCAAAGTACTTTAAAAAGCATCGTTCAGGCTCTTTCCTGTAATAGCGCCTTGACCTGTGCTTCTGTGGTGTGACGTAAGGATAGTAATTTACTATTACAACTTGCACAACTTCTCATCCACGTTAACCGACGCGACGTCCGCACCGATCCTGGGCCCGATACTGACCAACTAAACAGTCACTGAACTAAAAGCCTAAGTTTCCTTCCAAAATGACTTGCAACTAAAGAATAATTAAAAATGACTCAAAGAAAATTTGCAGGACCGAAGCAACGCTCCAATCATTTCCGAGATACGAAACTGGTAGTGTACAAAAAAAAATATATATATATAACTGAATATTTCCCTTTCTTATCTCTTGCTCACGAGCACACGTATGGACAAAGGTCGCGCGCCTATAAACAAATGAGAAAATGATCAATGGCAATGATATTTAAAGTTTTCGTAAACACAAATGGTCGCCCGCGAATCTGCGTCTATGATGTCATAAAAAAAAAATAAGTGCGCACATTTTTGAAACCATGGTTTTATTTCGCAAAGCTGAAAGCGAGCACCTTGCATTTAAAATGAACAAAGTAAAAGTCATGAAAGAGAAAAAAAAATTGACGCGCATCCCGATGCCCCAGCATTACCCACTCTATAGTCGTAAACGTTCTTCAAGGCTATTACAGCTTAATTACAACTGTTCAGGTTCCCTATTTTGTCTCTTTATATAATATTCCAACGTTTGGCTTTGAACACGAGGAAGTTCCTGCACAGGACCTTTTGAGCTGGTTGCACGAGAAGATATCCCAGCCGTATCATCAGCGATAATTACGTTACTGTTGGCTACACTAGTAGATTCTTTCTTGATTAAACCTTCAAAAACCGTAAGTCCTATCATTAAATGATTCAATCTTACTTCTACACAATTTTAGTTGTTCCTCTAATCCCCTTTCAATACTTGCTTCACTTTCTATATCTGACATATTCTCTTCTATATCACCTCCAAGTTGATTTTCTTCGTCAAACCAGTCGAACACTCCGAAATACTCGATTGCTGAAAGGTCTTCAATAAACATCCCCTCATCAGTTTGTACGCCTATTTCTCTTACTGAAACCGCATCTGTTTGAGTTTGTAAATCAACTAATTTAGATCTCATTGGCCGCCAACCTGCTAATTTCATTACACTTTTTATCCAAGTTTCATTATTCACATCATTCATTCTATTTGCATCCGCCAGGTTATCATCAACCAACTCGTCCCGTTCTGGCTTACTTTTAAATTGTTTAGACCTGGTGTTATAACTTGAACCATTTGTAATACTAAGTTTCCCTAAAGGTATCCCCCATGACTGCCTATCATCCTCACACTCCTGTTCACTACATTCAGGTTCCATCTCGGCAGATCTGATTTGTTCCTCACTGACGTTGCCGTGCTTCCCGAAGTACTCTGATAAATATGAAGGAGGATCAGCTCATAACTTAAGATGTGAATAATATAGTGCATTCGTTCACCCTGACCTTCAATTACATGCGACATGCCGCCTGATAATACTCTAACTACAGAAAACGGTCCCTTATATTTACTCTACCAACTTCGTGTAGTTCTTGTAATATTTTCTCTGAAGGAGTTACGACTATCTCGGCATGCTTCGTGTTGTTATAAACTATTATTGCTTTTGGTAACCAAATATCCCAATCGTAACCTTTACTATCTAAACTCCGCAAAAATTCGGCCAAAGTCCTATTAACCCGTTCTATTGCGCTGTTACAAGATGGTTTATACGGACTACTATAGACATGCCCAATACCGTATTTATCTAACATGTTTTCAAAGTAATTACTCCTAAATTCAACCTCATTATCAGATAAGATGTTAGACGGCATACGTACAAAAATTGGTAACATGTGCTCTTCAAACGCCTTAGTAACATTTTTAGCCGTTTTATCACGTAATGGTTTAATTACTGCCCATTTACTACAATGATCAACACCTACCAAACATGCTACATGTTCCCTTGGAGTACGTGGTAACGTTAACAAATCTATAGCGACTAGTTCAAACGGTCCTTTGACTTCACTTTTCCAAACAGGAGGATACACCACCTGATGGCTGATCTTGACTTTTTGACAGTGAATACAGTTCGACATACGTCACTAATAACCATAAATAACTTTGGATGCCATATATAACGTGATACTATAAAAGTTTATCTCGTCCTATGTGCGCTAATTCCTTATGAAAAACTACGACTAAATGAGCAAGTTGCATGAACCCTATTACCGCAACACATCTGCCATTATCATTTCGTTTGACTAGAATGGACTTGTTTATTATCAGATTAATAAACTCTCTTGAAATCTTTCAAAGCTATGTCTGTAGTTCTTTATAAGTAACTTTCATACGCAGCCTATCAATAGATTCAGAACGACTTTGAAATTTTATCAACACATTCTCAGGCAACAAGCTATCGACCAATTACCGCGCTTTTCGTTCCTCAGCAGATTCCATTAACACGTTCAAGATGGTTATAAGCTCCAAAGGATCGCCGTTAGTAATTACGGCCTCCCCAAAATCTAATTCTACGTTTGCTTTAACCAAATAATTATTTCCAAAGAGAAAACATGTTGGAATGCAAGAATAAGATACAATAACCAAAGGTGTTGTAATTACTTGGCAATTTGACATTATATCTAACTTTACTCCCCTTCTTGCTCTAACATACTCAGAACCTATTCCTTTCAATCTAACATCTGTGTTTAAATAAGTCATCCTAAATCCATTAACGACTGCTTCATTAACTACACTTCCCCTAACTAAACTTACTACTGATCCTGTATCTAGGAAAGCACAATAACTATGATCTTCAATAGTAATACAAGTCCAGGTTACATCCGCCCCATCATGACCATAATGTAATCTCGTATGCGACTCTTTTTCTTCCATAAATAAGTTGAGATTAAGATCACCTTCATTATCTATAAGCGTAACATCTCTAATGTCTACCTTCTCACCTAAATCCATACCTACTTGATTCTTACGTACGTCTGATTTGCGCCCAGCGTCGGTTAAATCATAACTGTCTCTTACACCTATATTCTGAGGCTGGAACGAACCTACATTACATACTGGATTTATTTCACACTGCAAATGAATATCCATCAAATGTTTCTTATTCTTTACACCTGGACCTACATACGTAACCGTACAACAAAGGCCATGATGAACCCATATTTCAGCGTTAAACATATCGCTTGCAACCAATAAAATTTCTAAAATTGGTAAAGTTCCTGACATTTTAATGGTTCTGAGACATTTCATTTGCTTACTACGTTTCTCGATACCATACTTCTTACAATTAACAATTAATGCATCAGTCAGTAGTTACCTAAGACCCTGTATACTCTTTGGGAGACCACCCACATCACTTTTATCAAATACTAATCTTTAAGCTTTCAAATAATGCATCTCCACCTCCAGGAACTCGCGCACTCACAAACAACCCCTCAGACAATCCTTCTGCAACCAAAGAAACCTCACTCTCTCGTTCTACGTCAGTTCAGCAGCACTTAGATAGCGCATCTGTTAGTGTATTCTCTTTATCAATCTTGTAACGTACTTCAAAAGTATATTCACCGAGATCGTCAAGAGTTCTCACTAAACGACTATCTACCATTTTCATACTATCAAGATAAACGAGTGAACGGTGGTCTTTATAAAGAATAAAATTCTGTCCAAGAAGAAAAGGGCGAAAAGACTTAACACCCCATCTAAAAGCAGTCAGTTCACGTTCTATTGTTGAATAGCGTCTTTCACATTCAAAGAACACGTGTGATTCATAAGCAATGACCCTATCGACTCCATTCTGACGCTGACATTAGGGCGGATCGAAAATGAGGTTTTTAAATTTTTTTTCGAAATTCAAATATGGCTAGTGCGAAAAATATGTGGGTGCTATGGATAATGACTATGCATAAATATTTGTCCTGCGAAATTATATCTTCAGGTGCCACAAAGCCGTCGAAAAAGGTGAAATATAATGATTTTCTTATATTCTGCATTAGTACAATAACTGAAACTTACTTGTTATATATTAAGTGTTCCAATTACCAAAATAGTTACTGAATTACGCAGCTCTTAGTTTATTTAGATCAATGTTCTTTTGATTAATGATCTAAATAATCCAGAACTCACCACGAGGAGGTGGCTGCGTGTCGAGCTCCACCCATGCCCTCCCAACCACCCATCCTTGCGCATGTTTTTTTCTATTAACGTTTTATTTAAACTTTATATTCAGCTTTACTTTCGAATGATGGCATTTTTTTACGTGACTGAAGTGTTGATCTTATGAAGCCATCTCGCGCGTTCAATCCAAATACTTTTGATGATGCTTCAGTCACTAATTTTACCATTCTTTCTACTACTTGTGTATGACAAGGGAATTTCTCGAATGGAGGGTACTCTTGTTTTCTATGAATTCTTCAATCTCATTTTCTGTCAGGTGTCTTGTCACAGGTGGTTCAGTGACAATGCATTTTTGCCAATTAATTAAATCAGTATAATCAGTAGCTTCAAATTGAATAACAGTACTGTGAAACGCCTCACAACTTTTTCCTTGTTTGTTTGCCTTGCTTTCTTTATTCGCCTCCACGCTAATTCTCTTATGGCGCTGCGGTCATCATGAATCATTGATGCTAGAATATTTTCTGGATTTGCAAAAAATGCATTTCTTTGTATGACAGGGTTTACAATATCCTTTACTTCGTCATTCAGTGTTCTTGTTAGTTCAATAGTTTTGAAAACATGTTTTGAGCCATTGACAAAAGACGTACTTTGCTTAATAGAAAACCACATTGGGATGTAGACCTTCATTATAAAAGAAGCAATGTTCATGAGGTTCTCAGATGGACTTACAGTTGAAACGTATAGACGAAGCAAACGATTTGCTGTAGTCAGCCATCGTGAATGTGCCATTTTGCCTGGACTACGATGAGCAAGATCTGGAGAGCAATATCCCTTTGTTATGGCCTGATGAATATCAATTAGATATTTTTGGTCGATGCAAAGATCTTCACAGTCTACAGTTGGTTCCTCAGCATCAATCCTTTCAAACTCGACAATAGGAAGACTCTCACAGTTCTCTAATTCCCTGCCAATAGGACCGGTGAATCCGCGGGGGCCAGATGTTTTTCCATCCAGCTTTGCAACTAAATGGCGTAATGGCAATTCATTGGCATGGAGCTGGCACACTAAATGTTGAACTGGCTTCTTCAGCTTCAATTCTATAAGCCTTATAACGCCTCCCTTTTCTCCAGTGTTGACTGCTGCACCATCGCATCCAATGGCAACAAGGTTTTCCAGGTTCATGTCATTATTTCCAATATACTCAAACATTCCTTTACATATTTCTTCAGCTGATCCAGAATTCACAGAATAATGGCCCAAATAATCTGAACCATGTTCTCTCACTAAAGTGATATGTTCTTCTGTTACCTTCTTCTGATATACTTTGGACTCTTTTTTTTCTTGGAAGAGTGTAGAATCTTTTCGACAATCAAAATAGATTCCTCTGATTGGGACCTGATTTTGATCTTTCATAATTTCTGATCTCTTCTTTTGTCTTTCTCTTCTGATTTTACTCCTATCCACTACTTCAGATATATTGTCAATAGAAACTTCTCCAATATCTTGCAATACTGCACTAACAATGAATGCTGCAGCTCGATCTGAAACTGCAGTCCTGTCACAAGCAGTAGCCACTGAAGGTAGATTTGTAGTTTTCCTTTTCTTGAATAATTGTTCTTCAGGTTGTTCGAGCTTTCTCTTCGAGCTAACTGGCTCTGGAAATGTATCGTCTGATATTTCGCCAGATTCACTTTCACTCTTTGATGTCGATGATGATAATTCAACATTTGTATCCTGCAATTTCTCCTGTGAAGATTCTTTGGTGAGCCTCACAGCTTCTTTTTGCTTTCTTAGCAACGTAGATGCTTTTTTCTTTAAGAGTGTAATATCTACTCTATCAATAAACAGTTTTCTTTCACTCCTTTGATCTAAGAGGAACGTCAATTCTTCCTTTGGAACCGTTTTTTCTTTGGGACAAGAACATTGTGTTAGTACTTTGCACTTGCACGCTGCAATGTCAAAAAGTTTCGTGTGTGCTTCTTTTTTCAACATATCAATCTTTGCTTTGTAAGCTTCAGAATTTTTTCTGCTTTGGTATGGCTTCATAATGACACGATACTTTTCGTGGTAGCTTCTGAACATTGTTTCAATTCGCCTGTCTGACAGAATTGGGACGGAAGCACTTTCCCAAATTGTTTTCAATTTATCAACAACTTGTTCTAATATTTGAGATATTGAAGGATCTTTATTAGTATTCTGTTTCAAATCGTTTCTTACAAACAAGTAATATTTAAAAACTCCTTCGTATGTAGGAAGATTCCTGTGCCACAAATCTTCCCCCATACCAAACATGGGGCACTCAGTTGAGGCCCTGGTTGATTTTGCACAAACTCGAGACATTTTGAAAGTATACAAATCTGAAAAAGAAAGAGCTAATATCAATTATACGTTAATTTCAGTTAATAGTACATGGCAAACTTAGGGCAACACAATACAGAAATGCAAAATATATAAGAAATATAGTTTAGACTATCTGAGTAACGCCAACAACAGAACACCCACCTGCTACGAGAGCGACAGCTACACTGAACCGAGGTACTCACGTGACAGCTGAGTGAGCTGACTATAGAAAACTGTTTTTAGAGAATAGAAACTTTTTTTAAAGGTTGACTGAGCTATTTTTATACAAGTGTGAATAAATTCTTGTCTATTGTGCATCGTGGACTCTTCTGTAATTATTGGTTAAAATCTGCTTTTTTCAATTTTTTTCAATATTGAAGGTCATTGTGGCACCTGAAGATATTAATGTTATGATTTTAAATTTATACCAGCTTATTTCCTCACTACTCCACACATTTTCCACACTAGCCAATTTGAATATTCGAAAAATGAGTTTTTCACTCCGCCCTAGCTGACATAAGCTGGCGCCCGTACCAATTCCACTTGCATCTACATACAACTCCATACGTTCTGCACCTAGCGAGGAATCAGGGAAAGCCAATGACACCGTTTCCACCATACGTTCTTTTAGCTCTTTAAATGCTCTCAAACGCTCTGCAGTCCAAGTTACTAATTCCTTCTTACCTTGTCCTCTGAACTCACTCAAAGGGGCGGCAATGGTCGAACACTGTAGGATAAATTTACGTTGAAAATTGATTAAACTGAGAAACCTCCTTAAATCCCCAACAGTCCTTGGACGTTCAAAAGACATTATTTTATTTACATATTCTGGTAACTGTGATAAGCCCTCTTTTCCCACAATGTGCCCAAGAAATTGTACCTTCTTTTGCACCCATTTACATTTACTTGCTTTCACTTTCATACCTGCCTCCGCCAGTCTTTCCAAAACTTTCCACAGTAGCTGAATATGTTCATCCAAGGCTTCTGACATTACCAAAATATCATCCAGATACACTATCACACGAGATCACGGCAAACCACTCAATAATCTGCATTTCACGCTGAAATCCACTTGGCGCAGTTTTCAATCCAAAACTAACACTCTTGAACCGATATTGTCCTCCTACTGTCGAGAACGCAGTGAAATCACGGCTTTCCTCGTCCAGTGGCATTTGGTAGTATTCACGGACCAAGTCCAAGGACGTGAAATACCGCATACCATGAAGTCCGAAAACTGCTTCATTCAAATTTGGCATTGGGAATCTATCGGCCTGTGTTACAGTATTCAACTTTCTATAATTCACACACAACCTCATAGACCCATCTTTCTTTCGAACTGGCACAACAGGTGAACTCCACTCAGACACACAAGGCTCAACAATATCATGCAAACACAACTCCTGAACCTGTCGCTCTATTTCCTCATTCATTTCCCTGTTAAACCTTCTCGGACGTTGCTATATCGGAGTATAATCATACAACTGAATTTTGTGTGGTGTCATACTTGCTCGACTAACATCTGAATCACACTCACTAAACAGCGCCCGATATTCCCACAGCAACTCAAAAATACTTTCACAATCCTTACTACTCAATCCTTCCATTAATTCTATTTCGATCTTAAGTATTTCTTTTGTCCACTCAGGCACCTTTATGGTCTATTTCATGCACCTTACACCGTCCACCAGTGGGCCTGTTCAAAAATCAACTTTTTCTTATTTTCATAGGTTTCTGTACATTTTCCCATGCTTTTTGACCTGAAAAAGCCGAAAATCACAACTATTTTGACCTAGGATGTAGGGAAGCATTGCCGCATGGAGCTTTAAATTTTCTGCCTTGAAATCGGCCAAAGCGCCAATTCCGGGGTCCCTTGAATTATGTTTTGCACTTTAACTTTTGATCTAAACAAGATAGAGCAACAAATTAGGTATCAAATGAAAGAGCATAAAATTAATAAATAATAATAATAATAATAATAATAATAAATAAATAATAATTAATAATAATAATAATAATAATAATAATTATCTATCATTTTTCAGGAAACAACAGAAACTCAATCAGAATCTAGAAAACCATCTACAAGTTACAACTTCACAATGGCATTAAGCAAGGAGCTGAGGGAGCTCCGTGGGCGCACAGTTGATATCTCAGAACCTCCACGTACTGTCCACAGGCAGGTGTCAACTGGGCCATCTACCAGATCTCTCACTGAAACTTTCCTGGTTGGATACCCTTCAGCTTTTATCAGTGGTTCCCAGCTTCCCACCAACAGACAGGCGTTCCAGTATTTCCTTAATCTTCAGAATTTACCGGAAAATGCAGGGAGGCCCATGGTTCAAGACCTTGCATATGAAACAGTTGAATCTATCATCCCATTCTGGCAGATGGCTAGGATCAAGACAATGACCAAGTACAACGCAATGAAGCTCTTCATGAAACTACATGAGAAACATCGTGCTCTGGTGAAAAGCAAAGGAAGAGCAAGTAACCCTGGAGGAAAAAGAGGAGCATTTGTGCTGGAATTAGACAGCCTGTTCGATATAGGAGCTCCAGATGCAATCCAGGAAATACAGAACAACAGACTGTTATCCAGAGAGAAGAAAGATGAGGATATCAGGTTCTACGAAGACCAAAAGACTGAGAGGAAAGGTCATATGTCTGGTCATGACAAGATTTTTGAGACAAGATCCCTGCAGCAAGCAGCGAGGAATGAAAGACTGCAGCATAGACAAGAACAAGGTAAAACTAATTACTTTGAACGTCACAAAAAGTTTTAAGTTTTACTCCATTGCGATATTTAGCATGTACTTAACAATTACTGTCTTAACATGTTGTACTATTTTACAGCTGCAGCAGAACAAGAGGCAGTTGTTCATGTGGATGACATTACCTGGGGTGACTCAACTGACAACGACGCTAACACAGAGGACATGGATTACCATCAGCCTCGTCCTGGATGTTCTCACCATCAAGACACTGTGACTAGTGTGACTTTGACGTTTCCAAGGAAGGTCATGGAATGTGATGTCATCTGCAATACAGCTGATCGTCTTGGTTTATCAGACAATCAAGTTACTGCCATGGTTTCTGCCACCTTGAAAGCTGGAGGGGCTGATCTGGATAACTTCGTCATCTCAACCTCAACAACACGTCGCAACAGAATGCTGTCCAGGTATAATATCAGCCAGAGTCACATGTCCAAATTTTGTGAAAACCCCCCCACAGTACGCTGCCTTACACTGGGATGGAAAGTTGCTCAAAGATGTCTTGGGCAGTGAACCTGGAAGTACCTCAGAGACTTTAGCTGTGCTAGTGTCTGGTCCACCTTCATACACTGAAGGAAAGTTATTGGGAGTACCTGTCATCGACAATTCTTCTGGCACAGCTCAGGCTGAGGCTTCAATGGATTTACTGGAGACATGGGAACTTACGGATAATGTTACTGCCCTTGTTTTTGACACTACATCCAGTAACAGTGGAGTTCACAGAGGAGCTGCCAAACTGCTAGAGAAAATGCTGAACAAAAAGGTGTTTTATCTGGCCTGTCGACATCACATCCTGGAAATCCTAGTAGGAGCAGTTTGGGAGAAGCTGTTTGGGAAGGTGAAGGGGCCAGATAATCCCTGGTTTGAGCATCTGAAGGATGTTTGGACGGACTTGTCCAAGGAAAACCCAAAGATGCTGGCTATCAACAGCAAATGGCTGAAGGAAAAGAAGAAGAACAGTGAAGAAATACTCCAAGACATTCTAACAGCAGAAAGGCTTCCAAGAGCCGACTACAGGGAAATGGCTGAACTGACAGTCATTGTTCTTGGAGGAACGCCTCCTCGAGGTATTCACTGGAGTCGACCAGGCGCCATTCATCAGGCCAGATGGATGGCCAGAAACCTGTACTCCATGAAAATGCTGATGTTTGCAGATCAACTTGAGTACGACGAAGACACTGTATCAAAGCTGGAAAGACTCAACACCTTCCTTGCGCTGTTCTACACTCTGTATGGATGATGTCAATGTCTGCTGCAGATGCTCCCGTGAATGATCTAAGTCTAATCCAGGACATGTTGAAGTACAAGAAAACCGACCCAGACCTTGCTGATGCAGTACTTAATAAGATGGAAAACCACAAATGGTACCTGACGCAGGAAGTCGTGCCATTTGCCCTGTTCAGCAGTAGATTGAGTGACACATTGAAGCACGACATTGCTGCCCAGTTACATGCCACTGAGAAGCCAGACAGCTTCAGAACAGGAAAGCCTCTATTCCAGAGAGTCACAGCTAAGACCACCCTGGTTGATCTCATTGGCCCAGAATCACATTTCCTGCTGGACACACTGAACATTGGATCCGAGTGGCTTCTGGAACCTGTCACGTCTTGGCCACAGAATGAGGACTACAGAAAAGCGTTGGACTATGTTAAGAATCTGAAAGCGGTGAATGACATTGCTGAACGTAGTGTCAAGATGATGAGCGACTTTGCAAATGTCATAACAACAGATGCCAAGCAAAGGGACTATCTCCTTCAAGCTGTGGAGTTCAACAGACGCCGCTTTGACGGCTTCAAGAAACAAACTCTCAACAACTGACTGTGTAAATGTCATTATGAAATTAATCATCATGTAATGCTTTCACTTCTTGATCGATTAGACTTGTGACAAAATGTTAATCTCAAATTTGTGTCATGAATAAGGCGCCTTGTCTGCCTTGAGTGTGAGAAAACGAATTTTGTGATATTTCTGAAATCTTTGTATGTACCAATGTGCCATTTCTTGTTCCAAGACTATCATAATTGTATAAGTTAGAAAGAGGATTAAAAACACTTTAATTTGGTGCCTATTTTGTTGCTCTATCTTGTTTAGATAAAAAGTTATAGTGCAAAACATGATTCAAGGGACCCCGGAACTGGTGCTTTCGGCCGATTTCAAGGAAGAAAACTTAAAGCTCCATGCGGCAATGCTTCCCAACAACCTAGGTCAAAATGGTTGCGATTTTCGGCCTTTTCAGGTCAAAAAGCATTGGAAAAAGTACAGAAACCTATGAAAATAAGAAAAAGTTGATTTTTGAACAGGGCTAATGCCGTGGTTAATCTTGCACCCTCTTTCAAACTCAACTTACCTGGCGTTAACTTTTTAACCAACACATGAGTCTCCCTATCGCTCCAGTTTGCTAAGCCAGACCATATACTGTACATAGCAACTTTTTAAACCTAGAACCAACTGACTCCCCATCAATAAATAAAACATCCTCATTCTTCCTTTCACACTTTAAACAACCACCTCTGGGCTTAAAACTGTCATCTGGTCTCGCACACTAACTTTAACCCATTTATCCTTGTATTCTCAGCAACATAAATAGGAACATGAGACACCATTCGAAAACACCTATCTGCCCTCAGGACAACATACAGTTCCTCAACTTATCCATGCTTATTCTTCCTCATAAAACAACGATTACCAACATTTAAATTGATCTTATTCCTTACCAAGAAATCTAAACCTAAAATTACATTTTTTATCAGGCCGTCAACCACAGCAAACTCACTCTCTCCATGATCAACTCCATGTATGGTTACATTCACTCTTACCTTCCAGTTTACACTTTACAGTAATACCACCATTCACACCACCTATCCGTCGCAACCTCATACTTATTTCTTCGATATGCATGTTAGGTAGATTATGAATAATCTCTTCACTGATTAGACCCAACTGTGCTCCCGAATCGATAATAGCAAGCTGTTCTACACCATTAATAACCACCATTATTTCCATTAAATTCTCTATACCTAAATCTTTATTATTGCTCTGTCACCTCTGTGGCCAAAACAACTGTATTATCAAGTTTCGCATGCCGAATCTCTTTCTTTCGTTCTCTTCCAGTCCTCTGTGGTAGTGGGTCCCATTCACTTGCACAAAATTCAAGGTTAGAAACGAATTCACCTGCTTCAGGATTTAACTGAGAATTTTCAGCATTCATAAACACTTGCGGGACTTTGCTTTCATATGGCAAAGAGCTTTCTATATGCCCCGACTCGTGCCCGACCGGGTCAGAGCCACCTAGTTTCCCTTATCATGTTCACCCTCTTTTATTCCTTGACGTGCTGCATTTAATTTTGAGCAGTTCGATACAACATGCCCTTCCTCATCACACAACACACATACAACCTTCCTTTCTTGCCCTTGCTGGTGCGTCCTATAAAATTCACCTCTCACATTGCAGTCTATAACCTTATGATTATCACTTCGACATGCCAAACACCATCCGTTCTTCCTCCAGCTATTCCTTTTTACATGCCCAGCCTTTCCACGAAAATGACATCTTATATCCCTGTTCGATCTTTCGTTTCCATAATTATCTCTGTAATTGCCTTCGTAATCGCTCCTAGACAAAACCTTCCATACCTTTCATTCTATTTGGAGTGCGGCCGTCCTCACTTCACTGCTCTTGAGAATGACATGAGATACTTGTCCTTCCTTTCTTGATCTTCTGTTAACGTTGCCCACACTGGTAGTGAACTATCCTTTTCCATTTCTTCTTTCCCTTGCTCTTCTTGCAATTCGTCTTCCTCCAAGGCCCATCTGGACAAATCTTTCCACTTAACATTTAGGCTCTCTTTCTCCGTTCCCAATCGAACTTTCAATCTACGAGCTAACTTCGTCGGAATGGACTTAAAAAACTGACTCTTAAAGACCTACATCACGATTATCTTCAGATGTGGCTGTTTCATACGTAGTTTGCATTCTCAGAGCAAAATCACTATACTGTACCTCACTGTACCTATCACTGTACCTCTCACCTTTCTTAATTTCCATCTTCCAAAATTCCGTTTGCAAATCCGTAGTTTCATTTTCTTTTCCCCTTTTACACCAGTTTTTTAAACGTGCAACAATAGTCAAATAGCCAACTCTAGACCTGTAGACACTATAATACGTCCTCAGTGCCTGTCCTTCCAAAAAGTTCCTTAGCTCCACAGCCCAACAATTTTTGTCCTTACCAAGGTGCTCCTTAGCATAACGTTGAAAATCCTCAATAAATGCATTACATGTCTGTACGCCTTTGATTTCATAACTTGAAGGCTTCGCTGCTTTAGTGTTTTCTACGTTTGAATTTTTCAGAACTTCCAGTAACTCTCCAGCCAAAAATAATTAGGATTCTAGTCGAAGCCTCCTGACGATCCATTCCTGAACTTTCTAATTCAACTAGCCTATTCAGCCAAAATTTACCTCTTTTACTCATCTGCTCTTTTTCATCTGATTCCATACCTGTACTCCCATCCGTTGTATATTTACGAGCTTTACTCCGATCCTTTGAAATAGATTTAGTACTCTTACGCTTCTTCCTACCCACCACGTGCCAATCCTCACCATCATTTCCCCGTAAACACTTTTATCACCATCATCATACTGCACTTTCTTCTTAACGTTAAATTTTGGCTTTGTCAGGTCTCGCCTCATTTCTAACCCTTGCGTCAATCCTTCATTCATTGAAACAACGAGATCGAAATCCATAAACTTAGCCTCCCGATCAAGCGCATCCTGAAGTTCAGTTAAAAGCTCTATAACACTACGAGCTCCTCCACCAGAGGCACCATGCAAGCTAAACTCTTTCTCATTTTGCACACTGGCTCCTTCATAAGGCATCTTGTACGTACTTAAATATAACTAAACAAAAAGAAAAGCCAAAACCACGATACCAAGAAATAAGTTATACACAGTTACAAGTACACAAACTTAATACCCTCAAATGAAATGTGTACACGTCAAAACAGGAACAGGACGTAACGTTAATTACGAGTATAAAGAATTATGTAGATAAAAATAACCCGCCAACCGTCAAATCTTTAAAACAAATCTTTTAAACAAAAAATTTATACCAAACAACACAATTAACACGCAACAGAAGAGAGAGAAAAAAAAGAAAAAAGAAATTTTCACTAAAATTAAAACTTGCAATAACTGCCACAACCCAAATGCTGTACCAATAAAACGGGATCCAATCCGAATGCTCGGGCGCCAATTGTTGGTGGCTAAACTGTCGCCAAACAATATAAATGATATAACCTTTGGTTAGCTTCCGCCCGAATTGTTCATTCTGACGAAGGTCAAGCTTTTCACTCCACCTTAGACCTACAGTTTAACGTGGAATCCGAACCACGCCCCAGCAGCAGCCCAGCGCCTTAACCACTAGGCCACCCAGAGTACCCATTTATCTACCAACCACTTTCTTTTATTGTGTGGAAGGATGAACAGCTGGGTTTTGCTGCGCGCCGGCTGCCGTCACCGGGACCAATCACTGTCTTTATTGTGTGGAGGGATGAACAGCTGGGTTTTGCTGCGCGCCGGCTGCCGTCACCGGGTTTCGAACCCGGGCTATGGATTCCTAGTCAGCGACGGTAACCACTACACCACCGAGGCGCATTGCTTTAATTGGTGATAATTATTGTTTTTTTCTGCATTATTTGGTGATATTTCTTGGGTTTTTTCTGCTACTTTTTCGTGCTTTGTGCGGTGGTACTTGTCTATCCAAAACACTTTAAAACTGGTGTTAATAATAAATAATTAAGTGAATCAAGGGTTCTTAACGGATATGGTTCGTGTCTCCGGCCGCCTCTGGATGTGGCTACACTTCATTCAAGTCCCAGAACGTGCCTTGACCCTGCGATCTAATTACTTTGATCTTTTGAAATACTTCACTGTATTAAGATGACCCGCCCCATTGGAAGGAACGAGCGCAAACAACTCTTATACTACTGTAATTATATTAAATAAATACAAAATATATATAAAGGGTGATCCAGAGAAATGGGACCCAAAAGAAACCCCTGTAACTCTTAAAGTATAAGTCCTTTTATAAAATCATACGCATCATTCGAAAGAGGATAGTTACAAGTTTGTACAGGATTGTATAGGTTTGGACAATACAAGACAAGATAAGATACAAAACAAAATAAAAGTGTTAGTTAAAACTAACCCTTCAAGATGACTGCATGGACTGTGGAACAGCTGCGTTTCATAACTGAGCAATATTATGAGCATGGAAGAAGTGTAGTTTCAGCTCAAAGGTCTCTCAAGACAAATTTTCAGATGTCAAAATCACCTTCTAAGAAAGTAATCCGTCGGTGTGTCAGAAATTTTTCCCTAACTGGCAGCATTGGAAAAAGAAAACCAACTGGAAGAGTGCGCACAACAAGGACAGACGAGATCATTAACAGAACTCATGAAATTGTACAGGATAATCCTAACATAAGCATCAGACGTGCTTCTCAGTTGTTAGGAGTTGGATATGGAACAACACACCGTATATTCAAACAAAATTTAATGCTCTTTCCATATAAAATTCAAACAGTGCAACAACTAAACGATGGAGATTTCGCACGAAGACGACAATTCTGTCACTGGATCCAACAGAAGGTAAATGACACCACCAATTTTCTAGCAACTTTGATTATGTCAGACGAAGCCCATTTTCACTTGAATGGAACTGTAAACAAACAAAATTGTCGTTTCTGGGCAACAGAAAATCCATTGAATATTACCAAAGTCCCGTTGCATAGTCAGCGTGTAACTGTTTGGTGTGGTCTTACTGCATCTCAGATCATAGGGCCGTACTTTTTCGAGGATTCCACCGGAAACACGGTCACTGTAAATGGTGATCGCTACGAAAAAATGTTGACCGATTTCCTTATTCCTAAATTAAGAGATCTTTGTCTAGAAAACCACTGGTTCCAACAAGACGGAGCTACCTGCCATACCACGAGGAACTGCATGGCAGTTTTGCGTCAAACGTTTCCAGGCTAGTTAATCTCAAGATTTGGAGACGTTGAATGGCCCGCAAGGTCTCCGGATTTTTCTCCCTTAGATTATTATCTCTGGGGATATTTAAAGAGTAGGGTCTACAGAAATAACCCAACGACCTTGCAAGAATTGAAGGCCGCCGCCATCACAAATGAGATACAGGCCATACCACCGCACACTCTTGCAAAAGTGATGCAGAACTTACAAGCGAGAACACTGGAATGCTTGGCAACTAATGGAGCACATTTGAAAGGAGTCATTTTTAAAAAATAAATATTTCATAATAAACTTGTAACTCTACTCTTTCGAATGATATATAGTTTTTATGAAAGGAATTAAGTATTAAGAATATTTGGCTTTTTTTTATGGGTCCCATTTATCTGGATCACCCAGTACAAAAAATATACAAGTTTGTGCAGTCTGGGACACACAAATGTACCATATATAAGCCTAGCCTATCTTAACACAAGGTTGTTCCTCAGCCTTCGGAGAGGAAATAATTAAACTCTATCAAGTGTGTTAGTCCCCAGATCCGAAGCCTGCAATTTATAAACATTTCATAATTTATCTTTAGAATTTAGTTACAATTTACAGTACATACATACTTACAATATGATACATAAAAATTAAGACTATACTACAGCCATTAATACATTATATGGTAATTCGGTAATTATGCAGCTAATGGGGGCTACGTCGTAGACAATGTCGTAACACCGCTTCCCGTTGATCAGCGAAGTTAAACGACATTGGGTCAGATAGTAGTTGGATGGGAGACCGTCCGCTGCGTCCAGACTATGTAGCGACCGACCCGTGGTTCGGATCCCACGTAAAGCTGTAGGTCCCCTCCGTCATATGACCTTAGATGTTGCGAAAGAGGTTAAACAAAAAACAATAATTATTATTATGCAGCTAAGGGGCGTCGCCGAGTTCGGTGATAATTTTTGTTTTTTTCTGCATGTTTTTTCATGCTTTGCATAGTAGATACTGTCAATAGTTGTGGAATTATGAAAAAAACCAGTTTTAAGGTGTTTTGGATAGACAAGTACCACTGCACAAAGCACGAAAAGCTAGCAGAGAAAACCCAAGAATTGTCACCAAATAATGCAGAAAAAAACAACAATAATTACCAATTAAAGCAACCTAGCGTACCCTAACCATGTTGGAATCTAAACTGAGAAATGGCGCGATTTTAAACCTGGGGTACAGCCAGGTTTAAATTTGATTGGCTGGATGACGTCACGAGAGCGCTTGTCGCTTGGTGATTGGTTGACGTCCGTCATGTTCATCATGGCGGCGACAGCGGCAAATTCGAATATTTTCTGACATAATTTCCTTAAAATTCACCATAAAATAATATTTACCCAGTATATAATTAATTGTAGTGTGATGTACATATATTTCTAAAGTCGAAAAGGGTAGTGTATGTTTATAAAGCCGCGACGCCGCTTAGCTGCATAATAGCCGGTAATTCTTACCCGTATTATCTGGCTTCAATTTGTAAATCCCTCCAATCAGGTGCCGACACTCACGTTCAAAGCATCTACATATAAACATCGGTAAATATTTATTCATTAATCATATAGGTTATTTTTAACATTTATAATCATTAATATCAATACAAGTTTTAAAAAATTACCTTTCATTCAACAACTTCTGTAGTCTAACGTTAGTCCAGATAATCAAAACGTCAGATATTACTAAAACGTTCACTTTATATATGCTGTACACTGAAGAAAATGTTCACTTTATATATGCTGTACACTGAAGAAAATGTTCACTTCATAAAAATATCCACGCAAATGGTTTTCAAAAAAACTCTCGGCCATCGCGCCATGCTCAACGATTTTAAATAACCAACTACCATAATTCATCTACCTCCCTACCTCCCTATTCAATGACCCTAACATTATCATTTCAAATTTATTAATGTAACATACTTATTATGCACTACTACAATATCGAGTGGGATCCTTTTCAGTTGTTCATCTATTCTGCGGCCAAGGGCATTCACATTTCGATAGATGAAACCAGGAGTGTAGAATTTGTCACGCAAATAAGCCAAAAGCCAGAAATAACCACTCAATAGGACCTCGCCGCCCAAGCCATCTTCCTTCAAGTTTCGTATCCAGAATCTCACTGGCAGCTGCAGAGTAATGTGGCGGCGCTCCATCATGTTGATAAAGCTAATTCCTGTCAACGCCATTAGTAAACTGTGGCAAAACTTTGTCTCTCAATACCTGGCAATAGCGTTTTCCATCCATCGTATCTCTCGATATGTCAAAGGAAACAAGTCCTGAATAACCACTGCACGCCCAAACTGTTGGTGTAACCTTTTATCAAATTTACCCAATCGTATTTTGGGATTTTTTTTCGAACAGTAGCGAATGTTGTGTTTGTTTCCTTTACTCGTTAAACCGAAAACACATTCATCTGAAAATTTCCAAGGAAATCTGGATCACTGTTGAACTTTTGTCTCATTGTTTCAGCAAACTGCAGCCGTCTATCAGAATCATCGTTGTATATGAACTGAGAGTAAATGGGTTTGTAATCGTGGTACCCATGTGATTTCAATGATTTTGCTAATGAAAACTTGGAAATACCCAATTCCTATGCAACTTTCCTCGTTGAAGTTGTTGGACCGACTTGAAAAGTGGCGAAGGACGTTTTCTTTGTCGTTGCCTCTTATCGCCGTTACTGGCCTTCCGCTTGTCGGATGATCTTTTTTTTTTACCAGCCTCCCTGTTTCCAAAAGTTTGTGCTTGAAGAGTGGTTCCATTTGGTGGTGGTTTATTATATTTTTCTTGAAATAAACGCACACTTTCTTTACATTTATCATAAGAAATAGCCCACGATACTAACTCCTATACAAGATTCCCACTTTACTGCCTTTTCCATTTCCATCTTATTTAAGTGTGGTTTGTGCAATTAAAAAACATTCATAAAACTGTATTGAATTCTGAAAGATATTCACAATAGTCCTTAATGTTGTTTCTTCATAGAACCATGAAAAAACAAACTCGCATTTCTAAAACTGACATTTACTAGAATTTATGATACACACAGACCGTGCATGGAACAAGGAACTCTTCTGGGAAAATTAAATCCACTATAGTCCGAATCATTTACCATTACTTATTCGGACTATAGTGGATTTAATTTTCCCAGAAGAGTTCCTTGCTCCATGCACGGTCTGTGTGTATCATTATATATAAAGAAGATTAGACGCCTGGCTCAGAACAATCCCCGATGAGCCGGGCGTACCTGGCTATGTGAGGTGGAGAGTACAAGAAACCAACTCACTACTTCACCAGGCCAACTCGAGAGGAGGGGCGACAAGCTTGACCTTTGTGAAATGAGGAATCATCGCACGGAACCTTTGAAAGGTTGAAAGGTGTATATATATATATATATATATATATATATATATATATATATATATATATATATACAGGGTGTCTCATAAGTCCGGCATCATAGGAAAAATAATAAAAAAGGCAAAACAAATACTTTTATTTACAGAACGTGCTCAATATGTCCACCATTGTTTTCAATACACAAATTCAGACGTGATACCCAGTCAGCAAGCACACGGTGAATGATGTCAGGAGTAATGGTGTTACATGCCCCAATAATGCGCTGCCGCAAATGTTCAACAATCCTAATTTTCTCTGCGTATACCAGCGCTTTCAAGTGGCCCCAGAGATAAAAATCTAGTGGCGTGAGATCCGGGCTTCTAGCTGGCCATTCCACAGGCCCTCGACGTCCTACCCAATGACCAGGGAATTGTTGGTAAAGGTATTCCCTTACTTGGGTGCTGTAATGTGCAGGAGCGCCGTCTTGCTGGAACCATGTTGGGAAATTTCCTTCTTCGTTCAAGACACTGGGAAATGCTTCTTCCTTGAGCATACGTAGGTAGGTGCCTCCAGTGACATGTTCATCGAAAAAGAGGGCGCCTATGATGCGATCCTTCTAAATGCCACACCATACCATCACCCGAGATACTCCTTGTTCCTTTGAAGAGGTATACCAGTGAGGGTTGTTTTGAGACCAGTAGCGGGTGTTCTGTCGATTTACCTCGCCATTTACATAAAAAAGAGCCTCGTCACTGAACAGAATGGTGGACGGGAAATTGGCATCCCGAGCATACGAATTATGGTTTGTAGAAATAGAAAAATATGAATTTCTCCTATGATGCCGGACTTATGGGACACCCTATATATATATATATACTAGGGTGGTCCTCAAAATCTAAAGTTTGAATTCCCTTTTTGGTACCCCCATAGTTTTTTTACTATCCACAAAAAAACATTGCATGTATAATTTAAAATTTATTGGACAATTTTTAAAGGTCGCTCAATGCCATCATTTATATCGCTATGTAAGTACGCAGCAAGTCATGATTGCAGAAATAAATAACAATTTCCTGAAATGTACTGAAACTGTATTCAGACAAAATATGAAAGTAAATACGAGTAATTAATAGATCATCAGAATTTACTAAACATATCAATCAGTCGAAAAATTGCATATGCACTGTAGTCTTAGAAGTTTTCAGTGAACTTTCTCCAACTAGAAGTGATTTTTTTAGCATTTGGGAATTTCTTCCGGTGCTCTGAGACATCTTGAAGCAGGTATTGTTTTTCTTCCTCATTTTTGGTAATGGAACAGTTGAAATCTTGTATGGGTTTACGCGTCTCTCAGCTGAATCAGTTATTACCTTGAGGTTTCCCGCACACTGTTTGGCATGTTGAAATTCTTCATTCTGATTCCAGTGTTTTGGGTCAACTGATGTTAGGAAATTGCAAGACACTTCTAAAATGTAAAAGAACTTTAAGGTATTGGCCGTGACGAAATCCTCCAGTTCTTTTTCAACACCATCTCGTGAATCCAGTTTTACTCGATGGCGTCGCTCGTCAACTCCTCATTTTCCTAGTGCTTCTTCCATCTTCTTTATTCCATTGTGAATGTCAGCATCAAAGAAGGTTAGGGCCACTAATTCTTCACTTAGGTACCATTAAATGCCCGCAGAAAGACACTGTAGCAAGTTTTGAAATTCCTTCATTTATGATGCTGTATTTCACAAGAGACTTAACAAAATTTAGATCATTTTCCGGAGCAGCAGTTGCATTAGGACTAGAAATCCAAGCCTTTGTGTACAGCAAAGAGGAAAACATGCTGAGATCTCTGAGTGACCTCTCCTCTCTTGCGGTTAGTCGAAATTGACTTTTGAACATCCAGACTTTAATGGAGTAAAGAATCTTGGCCATCCACCTGGCCCAATGCATTCCTCCCAGAGCCATAAATCGAATACCACGTGGTGGTACGTCACCAAGAAAAATGACTGAGTTCAAGCAGTTCACGGTAGTCATCGCTAGGCTGTTGACTAGAGAGAAGCTCCTTTTTGGCAAACTGAAATGCTTCCAGTGTGAGTGTGTTGTGAGCTTTCAGTATTTCAGAGCATATCTGATCACTCATGGCAGTATTGTATCGTTTCTGATCAATGTTGGACCATTTTTGATGAAATCGTTTGAAAAGACCAATTTCTGGGTCGCTCGATACTCCTAGACAGTGCTTGAAGACGTCTCCTAGAACTACTTCATATACGTGATGCCAACATGCAAGATGGAGAAGGTCTCTTCTGAGCTTAGTTTCAATTAAATGGCAAGCACCAGCCTGATGACCAGTATTAGAAACCGTTGTATCAAAACTCATTGCTTTGACCCTGTCTTAAATGTTCCAATCATGTAACGTTTTCAAGGCAGCTTCTCCAGATGCACTGCTCAACTTTGGCACCCCAATAGCTGATCAACATTATGTCCTGACACCAGAATTGGCAACCTGTCTACTGAATCTCGCCCATTGATGTCTGGCAATATTTTACTATCCCAGCGTAGAGTTAATGGCACATTTGAAGTGTTGAATTCAGCAATGTGGCTGCCAGCAAATATGTTGCATCTCGGTCACTGACATTGATAAGATCCAGAGCAGAGGCAATCTGTGATGAAATTATATTGATGGGCCTCCGTGTTTTGACTGAACTGTCGTCAATTTTGAATTGCACTGATGCATCACTCTCCTCTTCAGAGGTATCCTGAGATGTGGGCATCAATTCAAGTATAGCCTGGCTGTCCAATTTCCTTTTTCGCATTTCTTCAAGACGCATCTTTCTTCTTCATGAGTTTTTCTTTCTTGAGAACGTTGTTCTTTCTTGGTTAATACACTGTCTATTCCAGCCATGTATCCCTTCCTTTCACCATGCTGATTAGTCAAGAATAAACGATCTTCTTCTATCTTAAGAAGAGTCATGGCGTTAGCATGTGCAATGTAAAAACGTTTGTCAAGTTCGCCCTTCGCTTTGAGTTCTTTTTAAGTTTGCTCCACGAATAAAATATTTTCTCTAATTTCTTAATGGCATTTCGTTCTATAGTTGTTGGTATGCGAGCCATATTCCATAACTGAATTACTTCCCTGATAGCATACCTAGCACTACCCCTCACATTCATCTTTAGTGTCTTGTGCTTGTGAAAGAATACAGACATAACTTGGCGACATGTTGGCAGCTTCATGCCTGTTATTTTCTCAGCAACTGGTCCCACAAGCCAGACATCCGTAAACTTTCGTGTCTCAATTATACACGATGATGAAGCAGAAGCCGCCATACTGAAACAAATCAATGAAATATAAATTATTGTCCAAATTCAGTTATAGATGTAACTTCTACTCTGGATCAAAATGCTTGATGCAATCTAGGTCAACTCTTTCAAAAGGGTATCATGTACAAACAAACAGACAGACAGATAAGTGGACCTTCCTGCATACGTGGGCGGTAAAAATAGCCTAATAGGCACAGGTAGTACTATAAAAAAAACACGTCTTATTCATGCCAACAGTGAAGTTTCTAGGTCAACTCTTTCAAAAGGGCATCATGTAGAGACAAACATACAGATAAACAGACACGTAAGAAAACGATACCTTTCTGTATACGCAGATGGTAAAAATAGCCTGATAAGCACAAGTAGCAGCCTACTATAAAAAAGGAAATATCCACGTCCTATTCACCTTCCCTTGAACTTATTCTCAAATAATAATAAACACAAGCAGTACTATAAAAGAAAAGAAGAATAAAAAACAAGTACAGGATATAATTCCCCTTCTGAAATAATTTTCAAATAATAGACTAATAAAATAAGAAGTACTGTAGTAAATTTTGATATATCCACGTTTTGTTCACCTTCTCTTGAAATGATTTTCATATAATATTAAGCACACGCACTGATATAAAATATAAAAAATGTATGAGGATATAATACACGTTTTATTCACCTACCCTTGAACTAATTTTCAAATAATAATAAACACAAACAGTGCTGTAAACGACGCACTAATACTCGAGCCACGTCTAAATAATTACACTCTCTCAGAAACAATTGATTTTTTAAAATTTATATACTTACCAAATGTGTACACTATACGTGCGTTACCACTACCAACTACGAAACCCAACTGACCCAACTCATTCGTCAGCCAGACTAGATTCGTCAGTCAGACGCATTCCCTGGGCTCTCTCATATTGCTTCTACTTTTGGATATTGCCGATAAATTTCCTTTTGGAAAGTTCTGAATTTTATATGTTTGCGTTTATATTCACATTGTTATAGTTAAGTAACTGAATATTAGTGGTTTTTAGCGATTTAGAAGTTTTCATAGCGTGCCGGCTTAATTTAACTTAAACTTGTGACGGTTATAAACGTTAACTAATTTAACTTGCGCGATGCCGTCGCAGAAAGCGTCGTGTGCTAGGTGTGGGGTTAATCGGTGGTATACGGATTTTAAGGATTATAACGGCGGTGCTATAGCGATTACCGAGAGATCGGTTTGTTTCTTTTGTGATTTAAGGGAAGAGATAGTTGATATAAAACGCAATGTACGCGAGGTGACAGAAAGACTTGCAACGCTTGATGAGGGCAGGGGTAGGGTAACAGTTGACGAAGGCCGAACCTATACTAACGTTGAAGACGTTAGTAATTTGAAAGGTAAGGAACATAGTTTCTAGTATAGGTAGCTTATCGGGAAGGTTAAATAGAGTTGAAGAAGGGATTAAGGTTGGTCCGAGATTAGTAGACGGGGAGGGATTTAAGAAGTTAAGGGTGGAGCTAGGCCACGTACGTTAGGTGATAGGAATTCCCCCCCTATCGAGGTTTCGAACCCCTTCGCCCAGTTGGATAGGAATGTGAACGAGGGGGAAACTATTTTAATTGGGGACTCTTTAGTGCGCCATATGGATAAGGAGTTCGTTGAACGGAATCCAACCAAGAGGAGGAGGGTCTGTCTACCAGGGGCCAGGGTCGACAGAATTAGAGACGAAGTAGATAGGATTGATGTTGCCTCCTGTCATGTCACTCGATGTTGGTGACGATGGTAGGGGACAACGACTCGTAGAGGCCCGATACGAGAGTGCCTGACCTTTTGGAGAGATATAGGGGGTTAATTAGGTCCCTGAAGGCAAGGTCAGATAGGTCTTTAGTTCTAGGTATTACCTCTAAGCACGGTTTGGGTCTTAGGATTGTCAAAAACAATATTTTTGAATACTAAAGTAGAAAAGATTTGTACTGAGTAAAATGTACCCTTTGTAAAGCTGTGGTCAGGATTTAGTGATCCTAGCCTTTTTATAAAAGATGGGGGTGCATTTCAATGAAATAGGGAATGCTAGGCTAGGTAGGTTAATCGATGAGAACTTTCGAAAGCTGTATTAGTCGGAGCCTTCTTTAAATGTTGTGGTCCGGGAAACGCCGACACGACGTGAAAAATAGTTTGAAACGTCGATCTGTGGTAAAAAAAATAATTTAAACGTCTTTTATTGTAACGCGCTTAGTATTAGAAATAAGTTTAACGAATTTAAGGCGATAATTTATCCCGGGAACTACGATGTACTGTAGTTGTTATAATCGAAACGTGGTTAAATACCATGACTCGGGACTTGTTGGGGGAACTTCTTGATATAGCGAGTTTTAAACTTTTTACTAATGATAGGTTACATAGGATTGGTGGCGGCGATTTGCTGTACATTCGTAATTCCCTTAGGGCTATCGAGGTTAAGATAGATTTTCCGGCAGCAATTAATGCGTTATGCGTTGAAGTTAGGACGCGTAGTACTAGCTTTAATTTTGTTGTTTTTAGACCTCCCGTTCAACCCCTCTATACCGATACTAGATTTTACTCGATTCTTGGTAACTTTATTAATAATCGGGATAGTATAATTGTCGGAAACTTTAATTGCCCTAATGTTAATTACGAGACTTTTACTGGTAATAATGAGAGTTTTAGAGTGATTGAGTTCATGGAAGATAATTTCTTAGGACAGATGGTTATCGAACCAAAGCGCGGTGACAATATCTTAGACGTGGTGGTGACGAACGACGAAATTATATCGAAGGTTTGGAAGTAGGTGAGAGTTTGGGATTTAGGGATCACCAAATTATTAGATTTAAGATATTGATAGAAAACAGTAAGGATAGTAACGTAATAGAAGTCCCCGATTTTCGTAGGGCTAATTTTGATAGTTTTGCGGATAGGATGGGAGTAGTGGACTGGGATAATTTATTTATGGGTAATGAAGCAAATTTTCATTGGGAGGCATTTAAAGAAAGTTTTATGAATATCGAAAGTGAGTTTATTCCTCGGAGGCACAAGCGCACTAGAAATCATGGTAGGTCTAAGTGGTGGACTAGGGAAATAGGCGAGTTCATAAACGAGCGTAACAAAGTGTATAGACTTAATAAGCACAATGGCACAGAAGCTAACTTTAATAGATATATCGAGCTTAGACGTCAGGTTAAAAGATCTGTTAAGAATGCTAAGCATAATTTAGAGATACTTATAGCTGCGAATAGTAAAAATAATCCGAAAAAGTTCTTTGACTAGACCAATAATCGTAAGCCGATGAAAGATAACATAGGCCCTCTAGTGGACGCTAACGGCGCTTTGGCTTCCGACGCTCAGGCGATGGCGGGTATGTTGAAAAGCTTTTTTGCGACTGTTTTTACCGTAGAAGAGGTAAATAATGTCTCCGACGTTGACGATATCGTCCCATTTAGTAGCGAGATTATTTTAAATGATATAACTGTTTACGAGGGTGAGATTGCGCATTATATCGATAAGCTATAAGTTAGCAAGGCTCCAGGCCTTGACGCGATTTATCCTAGACATTTGAAAGATTTGAAAGACGTTATAGTAGGCCCCTTAACAAAAAATTTTAATCAGTCACTGGAAGCGGCGATTATTCCGAAGACTTCAATACGATATGCCCAGTGGCGGACCTACATTTTTGGGACCCTGAAGCTTGAACTGTTATGGGGGCCCCTTCGCAACCAGCAACAATAGGGCAACATCCAACAAGGTTCAAAGGGCCTTGCTGCCCTTGCAAGGATCTCGAGGCCCAAATGGCGGAGAACGGGGTGGTGGGGTGGTGTCCTTGAAAATGGGCCATACAGTGAGCCCCTTCCCACCAGCAACGAGGTCTGGGTAACCGCTGTTATCTTCTTCAATGGGGTTGTTCTATGGCAAATCACCACAAATTTTTTAAAAATTTAACCACTACATCTCAGATTTTGATTAAAATTGCTGTACTGGGTTATCTCACATGTCAAAGTCACTGGTGTGAACAAAAATTTCCTAGGCTATGCCTTATAGTTTTCGAGTTATGGGGGGGATGAAAATTAGGGAAACGTTATATACATGCATGATGCATCATAGAATGATGAAATAAAACATAGCAAAGACCACAGTTAATGTTAATATAATCTTTTATTTTAGACACCTATGAGAATACATACTACATGAAGCACATTTTACAAAATACTCTTTTTTCTGTTTTTTCTAGCAACATATTCACAGACGAGTGCAGCCTGAATTGAGAATTCAGATGTCTTTTTATGGTTCCGATTGGCTCTAGCCTAAGGGCTGAGCTATAGAACTATTAAGCCGTGCACCAACGAAGGATTCGAGGATCCAGCTGCCAAAATGTAGACTATGAATAGATTCTGGCGAGCTCAGCGAGCCCATACAGCTGGGGGTTCGGGCGCTGCAAGCCCCAGAGAAAATTTTGAAATTTGACCAATTACAGGGGCATTTTGAGGCCATATGAAATGGGTATTAGAGCATATTCTAAGGTCAATATTAAGTACTTCAACCCATTGGCTTATGATTCTATCACTAAAATAGCCTTATTTTAATAACAAACACTTAAAAAAACTCCATCGATTTTGTTGAAAAATTCACTCATTAAAAAAAAAGTTACTTCAGGGCCCATCCTGGATTAGGGGCCCTGAAGCTTAAGCTTCATTAGTTTCATAGAAGATCCGCCACTGGATATGCCAATACGATAGGCATAGAGCGGCTGTCGTTATTTATTTAGACTTTAAAAAAGCGTTCGATACAGTTCCGCGTAGAAGATTAATTGCGAAGGTTAAAGCGCACAGTATACGCGGTCAGGTAGCTAACTGGTTAAAGGAATGGCTTCGTGCCAGGAAATAGAGGGTCGTTGTTAATGGTAGGGAATCGGGGTGGTTGGATGTAGGTAGCGGTGTCCCACAGGGTTCAGTGTTCGGCCAATTGCTATTCGTAATCCATATTAACGACATAGATGTAGGCTTGACCAGTAACGTGTCAAACTTCGGGGACGATTCTAAAATAGGCGGTAAAGTTGTTAACGTGGACGATGGAAGTAGGCTCCAAGACGATGTAAATAGGATTATGGAGAGGACGGATAAGTGGCAGATGCAATTTAACGTAGACAAATGTAAAGTTTTGCATATAGGTTCTCGTAACAATAATTACACGTACACGATGGACAATAGACGGTTCGCGAGGGTTGACGAGGAAGTAAATTTAGGCGTACACGTATCTAAGGATTTAAAAGTTGGGAACCAGTGCCTGGTGTCTTGCGCAAAAGCTAATAGGATGGTAGGCTTCATAGCGCGTAATTTCGAATTTAAATCGAAGAATATTATATTGCCCCTTCACAAGTCCCTAGTGAGGCCTCATTTAGAATATGCCGTTCAGTTTTGTTGCCCGTATTTGCGTGAGGATATTGATAGGTTGGAAAGGGTTCAGCGTCGCGCCACGAAACTAATTCCGTCATTACGCAACAAGTCTTACGAAGATAGGATTAAAGAGTTAGACTTGCATTCACTCGAAACTAGGAGATTAAGGGGGAGCTTATTGAAGTTTTCAAAATCGTTAATAAAATCGATAACGTAAATTTTGACAAACTGTTCACTTTCGATAATAGCAATACTCGTAATAATGGATTAAGTTGCGTGGCAGACGTTTCATAACTAATATCGCTAAAAACTTTTTTACGTTTAAAGTAATTGATAAATGGAATAATCTTCCCGCGTCCGTCGTGAACAATACCAGCGTTAATATGTTTACAAACCGTTTAGATAGGCATTTTAAAAATATTAACGTTGTTTAAAATAATAAAACAATTAGTAACGAGCTCTGGGGATGAAGGTCGAGAATGAGTCTGTTGACGATTAATGCCAGCTTGTGACATGCCAGCGTGTGATATGCCAGCAATAAAATTAAAAAAAAAATTAGACTAACACAAACTTAGATGTAGCTCGTAGCATAAACTAACAAACTTTTTGTTATACTCTTTATACTTTTTTTTTTTATCCTCTCTTTACTTGCATGTCTGTAGTTCTCTTTACTTGCATGTCTGTAGTTTGCATGGTATGGCAGTGTTTGAGTTAAGCCTGTGTTTGCATGGTATGGCAATGTTTGAGTTAAGCCTGTGTTTGCATGGTTTGTAAGCGTTCTTATTTTACTTCTTTTCATCTTTCACCCCTTTCCTATTCTCTTCGACTATTTTTCCGACTTAACGGCAGTGACACGGATGATGATGGCGAGTCTTTCTCTCTCTTTTTCTGAATGAATGTCAACCCATGAATGATAGGTTTTGCTACTTACTTAACCCCTTATTCTCATCTTTTAACTCCCTACTCTTTCCTTTTTTTCGGCTAACCTTAGAGTGGATCTTAGGGTCTTTGTTAGCCTTAGCTTCTGTAGATCTGTAGACTGTCATCCACAAAGCCTCTCCACCCTGAGTGAATAACGCGTGTTTAGACTTGTCTGGAACGGGCGAATATGGCGTCAGTGGAACGCAGGTAAAATACCCCATTGAGATTTTTGCTTAAGTTCTTTAATTTTTGTTAATTTAATAATTAATTAATTTATTAATTATTAGTTAATTTATAATGAGGAATTAATTAATTGTTAATAATTTAATTTAATTTCTTAAAAACATATCATTTTCCATATTCTAAGAACTTGGTAATAGCAGCGGTAGTTCACAAACGTTTTGTTGTCTTCAGCAACCTCTAAACGTCATACAGTTTGACTCAAATTTGACACAAATGAGTTTTTTTATGATTTCGAAAAAACTAGTTAAATTTGGTGAATATGGATTTTTCACACTGTTTTGGGGACTAGCTTAATATATATATATATATATATATATGATGAATAAAACCACGAAGGGAAAAGAAACACAAAGGGGTGCTCAAGCACTTTCGTCTAATGACATCCTCAGGAACACATCCTGAGGATGTCATTAGACGAAAGCGCTTGAGCACCCCTTTGTGTTTCTTTTCCCTTCGTGGTTTTATTCATCATAAATATTTT